>BMAU01006932.1:237500-520000 GCA_019973935.1 Trichonephila clavipes | reverse complement strand
TATATATATATATATATGTATATATATATATATATATATATAAACATATATATACAAATATATATATATATATATATATATATATATATAAACATATATATACAAATATATATATATATATATATATATATATATATATAACATATGTATATATAAACATATATATATATATATATATATATATATATATATATAAATATATATATATATATATATATAAACATATATATACAAATATATATATATATATATATATATATATATATACATATATATATACAAATATATATATATATATATATATATATATATATATATATATATATATATATATTGCCACACGCATAATTTGCTACAAGTCCCGATAGCCGAGTTGGCAGAGCGTTGGACTGAACTTCATCAGGTCTCGGGTTCGAATCCCGGCCCCGGCAGATTTATCCAAAGACTGGAATTTTGTTTCCGTTTTTATTGTATTGTTTCTCTAGGTTCTAGATGAATCCAGATCATTCTTTAGAGTGCATACTGGTTATTTCTCGAATATTCCGAAGTGTATAAAAGCAGAGTTCATCGCCAGTTGGGCATGTTCTCAGTCCAGTGTTGTATCGAGCTCCCAGTGTTAGAATAAATCTAATTGTTTGTTTAATTGAACTGTGTACTTCTTTCGAACTCCGTGACAAGTTTGGTGGAAGCGCGGGGTAAAATTACGTCAAACGTGGATAATAGCGACAGCCTACGCAGGAGCCTCCGGTTAAGAGGATTATCCCCCGAATTCGGACTGTTAAAAGAAAATAGTAGGAAGAGGACAAAAATGCCGACCGAGCAAGAAGCCAAGCCCGCTGTAGTAACACCTTCGTTACAGCAATGGAGGAGCCCATCGACCTTCCGAGGAGAGCCTGGGGAAGACCCTCTCAAATGGCTTAAAGAGTACGATCGAGTAGCCAACTTTAACAAGTGGGATGACATGATGTGCCTGGCTAACGTTTATTTCTTTCTTGACGGTACTGCGAGACAGTGGTATGTCAACAACGAAGACGCCTTAGATTCCTGGGAAGCGTTTAAAATGGACTAAGTGGACTTTTCGGTGACCGTCAAAAATATACCAGAAGGGCAGAAAAACAACTAAAAGGCCGAGCCCAGCGTTCAGGCGAGAGTACACAGTCCTACATACAAAGTGTATTAGGACTTTGCCAAGAGGTAAATCCTCTGATGAGAGAAGACGAAAAAGTGTCACACCTAATGAAAGGTGTTGCTGAGGATATTTATCAGGCCCTGTTGACGAGAGAAATCAACGACACAGCAAGTTTTATCAAATGGTGCAACTATATCGAAGATATGAAGCAGAAGAGAGTTGGTCGACCGAGATTTGAAAGGCTTCCAAACGTCGTACCGGTTGCATCCCTGACGGATGAGACTGATTTGGTCTCTCTTATTCGCACAATCGTACGAGAAGAAGTCCATCGACTAGTTAACCAGACGCAAGAATCTTTGGACTCCGATCCCCAATCCTTAGAAGAGATCGTTCAAGACGAAGTTGAAAGGGTTTTGGCCCCAGTGTCAACAAAACCTACAGAAACTAGACCACGACCAACATACGCCGCTGTAACCAGGAAATACAGAGCTCCTGTTCAGAAATTCCCACCTGAACCAAGAAAAACAGATGTGTGGAGAACGGCTGACAACAGACCTGTTTGTTTCCACTGCGGACGTCCTGGACATGTAATGCGCTACTGCCGAGAGAGAAAGGCTGTCTTTGACAACTCTCGAAACCGCCGACGGAACTTCGACGACGTTGGCACTGAAGAAGAAATACGCCGACCAAACTCTTCTCGCCGTTTTACGCCAAGTCCCACGAGAGGCCGATCCCCAATACGTCGTTACAGATCCCCGTCGCCATATCGCCGATCCAGTCAGTCGCCAGGCCGTAGGAGCGAGGAAAACTAAGGAGAGCGACCTTCCAAGGAGGTGAGGCCGCGTGTACTGGAAATCCTCCGTCGACCGCCAAGATGACTGGTAACCAACTAGACGTAATAATAGATAAGAAGCCGATACGTGCTCTAGTAGATTCTGGGGCATCGTTTTCTGTCATATCCGATAAGTATCGCCGATTTTTAAAGAAAGTTCTGTTTGCTGATGCCAAGAGCGTTATGCTGAAAGTTGCGGATGGAAATTTTGTTCGGCCGATAGGGAAATGTGTTTTACGTGTCCGTATAAACAATCGAGAACTGCCTTTTGAATTTATTGTTTTATCACATTGTAGCCATGACGTCATCCTAGGATGGGACTTTTTTAGAGGCGTCTCAAGCCGTTATAGACTGTGGACAAAATGAACTTGTTCTAGAAGACATCTGTCGAGACTCCACAGCGCCTGACGCCTGGAATTTGTATGCCACCAGAGACTATACACTTAAGCCGCATTCTTTAACTAGAATAACAGTATCAGGATATCAAACCCGAGGAGACATAAATGTAGTTCTAGACGGCAGCAAACATTTGCTCTTCGAGAAAAATATTGCTACACCGTCCATGGTATCCACATATCGTAACGGAAAAAGTGATGTCTGGGTTACCAACCTGCAGTTCCGAAACCAAATCATCCCTAGAGGAATGTGCATAGGCCAAGCTGAACCACTAAATGAAGGGCATCTATGTGTTATTTCCGACACATCAGGTTGCTTGGATGACCAGCAAGAAACTTCGGAGTCACAGATGAATTGTTCGTTAATGATGTCACCCGAGTTAAGTGACGAACAGAGAAACAAGCTATCCGAACTACTCCGGAAATTTTCTGGGCTTTTCACGAAGACCGACAAGTCGACAGCCGCGAAGACAAATGTGAAACACAGGATTTTTACTGGTGATCATGCTCCAATCAACCAACGAGCCTACAGAGTCTCGCCGACTGAAAGACGCATCATTCATGAAGAGGTTCAGAAAATGCTTGATGAAGGTATCGTCCAGCCCTCTGAAAGTCCTTGGTCATCACCCATTGTGCTCGTAAGAAAAAAGACGGTAGTTGGCGTTTTTGCGTCGATTATCGCAAGCTGAATAGCGTCACGAAAAAGACGTTTATCCTCTGCCTCGTATTGACGATACGCTCGACTGTCTGAAAGGTGCCATGTTCTTTTCTTCCATGGATCTCCGATCTGGTTATTGGCAAATAGAAATAGACGAAGCGGATCGTGAAAAGACGGCATTTATTACCCCCGAAGGCTTATACGAGTTTAAAGTCATGCCGTTTGGTCTCTGTAATGCACCTGCGACCTTCGAGAGAATGATGGACAATTTGCTACGCCATTTTAAATGGACTATGTGTCTTTGTTACCTAGATGACATAATAGTGTTCTCAGAAACTTTTGAAGACCATCTTATACGATTAAGACTTGTTCTAAAATGTCTTCAGGAAGCTGGTCTTAAATTAAATTCAAAGAAGTGTCTTTTGCCGCCCAAGAAGTAAAGATTCTAGGCCATCTTGTATCTAGTAATGGCGTTCGTCCCGATCCCGACAAAATAAAAGCCGTAAGAAATTTTCCCACTCCAAAGAATATACATGACATACGAAGTTTTCTTGGCTTTTGTTCATACTTTAGAAGATTTATTAAAGGTTTCTGTTATCTCGCCGAACCTTTTGCAGTCGTTGCTGAAAAGTGGCGTGGAGTTTCATTGGGGTCCTGAAGAGGTGGAAGCATTTAACAGTCTTAAGAAAGCACTTACTTCGGATCCAGTATTGGGGATGTACGACGAAAGAGCTTCTACAGAAATCCATACTGATGCAAGCGGGTACGGTATCGGAGCTGTCCTAGTACAAATTCAGAATAATGTCGAGAAAGTTATAGCATACGCTTCTAGAACTCTGACAAAAGCCGAAAAGAATTATTCCACCACAGAAAGGGAATGTCTTGCCATCGTATGGGCTACCAACAAATTTCGGCCGTACATATTCGGGAAACACTTTACTGTTGTAACTGACCATCATTCCTTGTGCTGGCTCATGAATTTAAAGGATCCTTCAGGAAGGCTTGCCAGATGGGCCCTCCGACTTCAAGAGCATGATTTTGACGTAAAATATAAAACCGGTAAGAAGCATAGTGACGCCGACGCTCTTTCGAGAAATCCAGTGGAAGAGGAAACGGAAACACCAGACAAATTTTTAGCAGTCACGACGAGTATGAACCTTGCGATGGAACAGAAAAATGATCAAGACCTTGCGAAATTAAAACTTTTGAGCAACTCATCCAAAACGAAGAATTCAGATTCATCGACGGTATCCTTTGCAGGAAGAATTTTGATCCAGATGGAAAGTTGTGGTTGCCAGTCATTCCTAAACATCTACGAGCAGACATACTAAGGCACTTTCATGACGCCCCCACCGCAGGACACCTTGGTTTCGCGAAAACTTATGACAGGATTCGCAAGAGATTTTACTGGCCGGGAATGTACAGAAATGTCGTTCGGTATGTCATGCATTGTCGGGAATACCAAAGGAGAAAATCCGTTCCTCAACGACCACCTGGACGTTTAGTTCCCATCCCTCCAGCTATAGCTCCTTTCCATCGCATTGGAATTGATCTCCTTGGGAGATTTCCAAAGTCTGCTCATGGAAACAAATGGATAATAGTCTGCACGGATTACTCAACACGATATGCAATAACAAAAGCCTTGCCGACAGCCGAAGTCGACGAAATAGCGAAGTTCTTACTTGAAGAAATTGTCCTCAGGCATGGAGCTCCTCGAGTAATTATCACAGATCGTGGAGCCGTCTTTCGATCCAGACTTGTTTCCTCTCTCGTCGACTTGTGTAACATTGATCATCGTTTCACAACGGCGTATCATCCCCAAACAAATGGACTGACGGAGCGCTTCAATAAGACCTTGGCCGACATGTTGTCAATGTATGTGGATGTAGAGCAGAAAAATTGGGATGAAATTCTACCATTTGTAACCTTCGCTTATAATACCGCTAAACAAGAGACCACAGGTTTTACGCCGTTCTATTTACTTCATGGTCGTGAAGCGGAAACGACACTAGATACAATGCTACCATTCTGTCCTAACGATTTTGATGACAATAACATCACCAAGATAGCAGCCAGAGCCGAAGAATCACGACAGCTAGCCCGAGTGCACACTCTGAGAGCTCAAGACAAAGATCGTCGACGTTACGATTCCAAACACCAAATGGTATCCTACGCTCCCGGAGATCTCGTATGGATTTATACTCCAGTCAGAAAAGTCGGTCTCTCCGAAAAACTCTTAAGAAGGTATTTCGGACCGTATCAGGTGCTACGCCGTTTATCAGCCGTAACTTACGAAGTACAAGATTTTGATCCTGCTTCACGAAAAAGAAAACTAAGAGAAGTTGTCCATGTACTGCGTATGAAACCGTACCATGATCCCGCCGAGCAAATCGAAACCGAGGATATTCCTCCCAAAGAATCATACAAAGGACCCATCACTCGTTCCAGAATAAAGACCCTTGAACAAAATGACAGCGGGCGCTGTCTTCTTTTTCGAGGGGAGCAATGCCACACGCATAATTTGCTACAAGTCCCGATAGCCGAGTTGGCAGAGCGTTGGACTGAACTTCATCAGGTCTCGGGTTCGAATCCCGGCCCCGGCAGATTTATCCAAAGACTGGAATTTTGTTTCCGTTTTTATTGTATTGTTTCTCTAGGTTCTAGATGAATCCAGATCATTCTTTAGAGTGCATACTGGTTATTTCTCGAATATTCCGAAGTGTATAAAAGCAGAGTTCATCGCCAGTTGGGCATGTTCTCAGTCCAGTGTTGTATCGAGCTCCCAGTGTTAGAATAAATCTAATTGTTTGTTTAATTGAACTGTGTACTTCTTTCGAACTCCGTGACAATATAAACATATATATACAAACATATATATATAAATATATAATATATATATATAAACATATATATATAAATATATAATATATATATATAAACATATATATACAAACATATATATATATATATATATATATAAAAATATATATAAAAATATATATATATATATATATATATATATATATATATAAACATATATATACAAACATATATATATATATAAACATATATATATACAAACATATATATATATATATAAACATATATATATATACAAACATATATATATATATATAAAACATATATATACAAACATATATATATATATATATATATATATATATATAAACATATATATACAAACATATATATATATATATATATATATATAAACATATATATAAAAACATATATATATATATATATATATATAAACATATATATACAAACATATATATATATATATATGTTAGGCTGTTACTGGGAGGAATTCGTAGACGGGTATTTGCCAGAATAATCTGTTTATTTTTAAATGAAGAATACATAAAATAAGAATAAAAATTAATTAAGCGAAACATTTAAACGCACGTCGTTGCCTAATTGACTTTCATTATTTTTAAGAGTTATTACTGCTCTGCCGATGTACGTCTGCCTCTTTTGCGTCCTCAACCTCTTCTCTCGTGTTGTAATGTCTCTTCTCTTACTGCCTCTTCCGTCGGAGTCATCGTCCTCTTTCCTTTCGAAGCCACCTGGGAGGGGAATGGTAGGGGGCTTGCAGTAGGGCGCAGCGCCACCTACTTCTCATTATATATATATATATATATATATATATATATATATATATATATATATATATATATATATATATATATATATATATATATATATATATTGGAAGTTAGCAGTAGAGCGAGTCGATGCCCGAGTCTATGTTCAAGTCTATGCGCAGAAGTTATTGCTGAGTGGGAAGGGAAGTCGCTAAGTATAGGGTTAGCTGTAAAGTGATTTGAGATAAAAAAAAAAGTTTTGAAGAATCCTAACTCTGTGAAACAGCCTAGCCGCGCCGTTACTGACGAACCAAAAGTGTGTTCGAGGTTATAAGGAACACTGTCAGATTAAAGCCACATGAGAACAGATAAAGAACGTAGCTGATTACCTAGGATATAGGGGTAAGCTAATTTTATGTAAGCTATAAGGAAAGGGCGTATATTAGTGATAGAGGAAGTAATCTATAAAGTTAGATTCAGTGGTAAAATACGCGACTATTTGGTAATACGAGTTGCGTATTTTCATTCTAGATCAACTCACTTATTTTTGTTGTGTATTGTGTTTAATCTAAGATCTTAATAAACAGATTTTAAAATGAATGATTTGCGTGGTTGTTCGTTCTTCTCCTCAGAAACTGGTTGCGGAGATTATATAGAACTGAGGTCCCCACGAGCGGGAACTGCAAAATCTTAAAAACAAATTAAATCAATAATGCATTCCTGATTAAATTTTTAAATAAAATTACTCTTTTGCCTATGTGAAGGTAAAAAAATAAATTTTGATAAACGTACTACTGATTACTTAGCACATTTGCGTTTTTCTTTTTGTTTGTACTTTAATATAATTTTAAATTATAGAGTTATATTAATTAGTAATAATTCATTTAAGATAATTGAAAACAAATATTTTACTAATAATTGGAGTCATTCTAATAATCTATATTGAAATGTTTTCATGGTGTTTTTCGTTTACGATTTCTTGAAGGATTCTAAATTTTTAAAAGGGTTTAAAAACAAAGAACAGTATTCAAAATAAAGTAAATAATGTTGTTCTTAAATCTTACATTTGGGAAGCATTAACATAAATTTTATTTTACAAGAAAATATGTCTTAAACAGTATTAAAAGGAAAAATATATCACAATATTAAAGCATATTTCTAAAAGAATTATATTCCAAAATATTTATATATCTGAAACATTCGTTCCAAGTTAAAATAAAATTATGCATTTCACATAAATTGCATTCAATAGGGAATATAATTTCCTGATTTAAAAACATATTTACATGTCGTACCCAGAAATTTATCGACATCTCTTAAATTTCACTGTCATTTCCATATCTCACTTTTACTTGTAGAAACAGCAGGAAATAGAAATGACTCCTTTATTTTATTCTCTGCAAGGTGTATTAGGCTTAACATTATGATAATCACGATTGTAGAAATGGAATATTTATTCCGTATTTTACATCTAAATTTCAATGCCTCAAAACATCGCTTCTCTGTTTTGTTTCTTTTTAAAAAAATCTTTCTCTGCTCCGGTGTGTATCCATTTTTATATTTTCTTTTTCTAAAGATGAAAAAGAGAATGAAATGGTTGAAAAAGTGAATACGCTTTTGGTTCTATAACTCGAAGTATATTGATCTCAAGAACAGTCGGTTGATGGGAGTTGAATGTTTCTTCGTGCTAAGGAAATCACTAGAAATTTAGAAATATTCCATATTTTATCGTGTAGATAGTCTGGATTCTTGTAAAGTAGGGCTGTGAAGCAAGTATGAAATAACATTTGGATATTGAAGGAGAGTTTTGTATATTTTCATAACCTATATGAATGAGTTACGGAAGTCTGAACACACTCATATTTGTTGAATAATAAATTACGAACTTAAGAAGTTTCTATGGATGAAAAAAAAGGTGGAAAACCAGACTCTTTTAATTGAAACATTCTTTTCCTTGCTTGAATGGTGCATTTTATAAAAACATTTAAACATAGATTTTGGAATCTGGTACTCAAATTTATGCTGAGATGTAATCTATTGTTATTACTTATGTTATCCCATCATCGGTGCCAGATAGAGTCTCAAAAAATTATTTGTGCCCAAAGCTCTAGAAAGGGTAATCTAAAGTATTTAAACATGTGCTTCTCAAAGTTTCAACATTTACGATCCAATTTTCAATCATAATTTTCATCACGATCTCATCCGTACAATAATAATGAAGGGAATGCAATATTAATGTACTTTGATCCTATAGCTAGGACTTTAATTATAAGACGTAAAAAATTATCAAGATATGTGTTGCATTTTTTATTTAAATTTTGTACACGTCAAGGACATGGAAATCCTTAATAAATATTAAACTTATTCTTTTAACTTAGTATTGAAAATTTAGGTGTAAAACACATTATGCAGTGTATATACATTTATAGCTATTGTTACGTTGATCGGGGTTCGAGGATTTTAGGCAAATCGATCACAAGTACAAGAAAATTCATCAAGAGCGATAAATATTTATTATCATCGGAAATCCAATTTCTTAAATATAGGATTCAGCAGCAATACTCACAGAATAAATCTCAGAAGGTCTATACACCTTGAACATCACTCAGACGCAATTAATAGTGCCTAAAATACACTTATGTAAAATATTATTCATAAGCAAAGCCGGCCTAGTCGCTAGTCAAAATGAGGCTTACTAATTGCTGGTTAAAACAAGACTGGCTTATTTCGGCGCACATTGCTCTGTTTATAGAACTGGCGGAAACTTCCATAAAAATCCGCACGTGTCATAGAGCGTGAAATTAGTGCAATAATTTCTAGAAGAATCCAGAGGGTCTCAAACTCGCCATCATGGTAGCCAATACGAAGCCAACTTGGCTTTATCGCCAAGATCTCGCCAAGTTCCCATTTTGATTCATCATTATAACGTAAGCTTGCATTACGCGAAAGCATTGCTTGTGAATATTACAGGGGAGAAAAGGAATATAAATAAATAAATCCTTCGCAAACACTGTCAATTTCTCTTTATTGTATTCCAAAGCCTTCGGAATAATTTTATGGGTATCACTGCACAGAAAAGATCTACTTCGGAAAGACGTATATATATACGATCGGGGAAGTAATGCTTTGCCTGAGCGAGACCCTTTTGTACACTAATTAGAAAAAGTCTGCGTTCACGTGCTATTGCTTACATGAACAATGAAAAAAAAGTTTAAAAACTGCAACTTTAAAAACAAATTTTAATTAGATTTTACTTAGTTCTCATTTTAAGTATTCAGAATAACAAAAGTAAATTTGGTTTGTCTTCGTAGATTTTAAAATAAAGGCAGGTTTGTAATGATACTAACAAAAATCAAGTAGAAAAAAATCTGCATTCACTGATTTAGTAGTAACTATAAAAATAATTTATAAAGAGAATAATGAGCTATTTAGTAGCTGGTTGTATAACCTCATTATTTGAGAACCTCCTAAAGTCGTTTCGGCATTGAACTAATAAATCTTGTGGTTTTTTCAGTTATTATATTTTCCCATTGGTCCTTAAGAACACTCTTCAGCATAGCATTGCTGGATACATTGTGTTGACGAATCCTGCTTTCCAACAAATCTCATACGTGTTCTGTATGATTCATATCAGATGAATGTGGGGTCCTGTGTAGTTGTTTTGGGACATTATACAAGAGCCAAAGCTTCACAATCTCAGCGGTGTGCTTAGGATCGTTGTCATGTTGAAAACGAAACGATTATTCAAAGCCGAGTTTGGTGGCACTTTAATTTAAATTGTTTTTTAGGACATCAAAGTAATCGTATTTGTTCATAATTGATTATATATACTCCAACTTGCCAACATCATTTTTCGCCATGCACCCCCACACCATGACTCCACCGCCGTCGTGCTTTACCGTTGGCACTAAATGCTCTTTTTGAAGCGCTGTGTAAGGTTTTCTCCATACTAATTTGCGACTTTTTATGCCGAAGATACAAAATTTGCCCTCATCAGAGAATATCACAGTCCTTCAGAACTACAGAGGCTTATGTATATGATCGTTTCCAAAAGCTATCCGCTGAAGACGGTTGATCATTGAAATATAAGGCTTTCTGCGTACCACTCGACTATGGTATCTAGCCTTTTTCAAGATTTTTCTTGCAGTATACGCCCTAATATATATTTTTGTTAAACTGCTCGTAAATGTCTGTTGCTATTTAAGTTGCAGACAAAAGCGGATTTTTTTCACCATTAATGTCATCTTTCGTTTGTCTCTGATTGTGAGTTTAGATGGACGACTTAAAAGAGGTTTGGAAGTGTAAATTCAAGAAGAAATAGTTTTAAATAACATGATGGGTAGATAAATACTGCCGTCCAACGAATCTGGCTATATTCTGACGACTTTTTTCATCTTTTCATTTTTTCACTTTGATTTTACGCTCACTGATACTAATGTCCTTTTTATTTTCCATGTCCTTGAATTGTTCGTGTCTCACATAAACGTAACAATTATTACGTCATAATTTTCTTAAGCTATTTTCATTGATAACTAAATGAGGAAACTCTGTTAACCTATAACGCCAATTGATACAAATTCCAAAAAATGAAGAGTATTCAAATAGTGAACGTAGACTTTTTCTGCTTACTATTTGTTTATTTTGCTACAAAACTCTCGTTATCTTAAGTAGTTTTATTCAAAATTAACGAGTTCTTGAATGCTCATTATTTAAATAATAATAAACAAATTCATGAAATTTTCTTAGAAAAAAATTATATTTCTATTAAATTTTACCTTTGCTATATGATTTTTTATGGGTGAACGTAGACTTTTTCTAGCCAGTGTACGTCGGTTACACGTAAGAGGTGAAAGTCGTAATTGTAGCTTCAGTGTCAAAGTGTAGTATTATTGAATTCAATACATTATGTTATTGAATGGATGGGAGCGTGATGAAAATGATGATTAAATAGTTGTTCGCGCGTATTGATAGTTTGAGAAGCACTGGCAAAAAGACTTTAATTGAGATATGTTCAAAGAATTTTATTTTTTAAAAGAAAACACCTTTTAGTTAAAAAACAGTTCACCAGGTGAACTCTACGCATAAAGAAATGTCTCTAAGGACACTACTTATATGGAATGCATAAACCAAATAATATGGATTTACTAGCTTTTGATTACCATCTTATTGAAGAACGTTATTAACTGTTACTTTTTGGCACCACAAGTTGCTTACATAATTCTTGTGTGTGTTATATCCTGTTACCCAAAACGTAAAATGTTGAAATTTTAGTGCATGCTCTATTCAAGATCATGAGTAAGAAATCGACTTTAAACTATCGAATTTTTTATTATCATAAACTATAATACATTTGATGTAATCGGTCCTTAAAAAATGGTCATGAATCACCGATTTTTTTCGGAAATCGTTCTACAAAAAAAATCGTGTAAAAAATAAATAAATCGTTAAATTCGTTTACCATGTTTTTTCAAAATCGTGTAAAAAAGACCGTGTACAAGAAGAGTTGGGTGTGTTTCATGTTATGAGATTTAAAAGAAAATTTTCTATATATATATTTTTGAATTTGTATAAAAAAGATGTTTCCATTTTTAAAAATGGAATGTCCTCTATTAATTTTTGATACTATTGCATCAGAACAAGTTTATTTTCTGCATATATTTTTGCTTACTTGACGTTACGTTACCCAATATTTTGATAAAGGAAAAATATGCAATCATAATTATAGAAAAAGTTTTAATGAGGTGTATGATAATATTTCTCTTTAAAAGTTTCCTTATAAAAGTTTATTTCTTTTGAAAATCCTAAAATATATTAAACAGAAGCTTCTTTTTAATGTACATAATTCTTAACCTTACATAATATACGCTTTCTTTCACCATCACTATTAATATTGTGATAAGACTGCATCAAGTTAATAACTTTTCTCATTTTCATTCATCTAATTTTAAATTTTCTTCAAAGAGTATCATGAAATGTTATTAATATATTTTTCATTAAATAATTATCTTTTATACATAAATCTTTATTTTTAATTATTGTTGCAAATGGGTAGACTCAAATGCTGGATACTTCAAAGGGTAATTTACATTTTTAAAATCTTTGATGAACAAAACAGCTATTTCTTTCTCCTTACATCATCATGCATTTTTAAACTGAGCTCAATTTAAAATGAAGCAACAAAAAGCTGTATTTTGCTTTTTTGTATCTACTTTCCTTCATTTTTTTCTTATTTATCTTAATAGACCCAGAATTCAGCCAAACAAAACTGAAAAGAAAAATTCCTCCTTTTATGAAATATTATAAAAAAGTATGAATAACAAATAATCAACTCGGAAAAGATTTTTTTTTATCATTTCGGACTTTTAACGAAATGTATTAATTTTAAAATATTATGAGAAAGATTTTTTTTTAAAAAGGGAAATTTATATTATTAAAATAACTTCAAAAAAAGAGAGAAAGAGAGAAAAATGAAGTATGCAACGAAAGAATATGCATGCAATATTACGACTTTGTTCCATTTCATTTACTTGCCTTCAACAACGAAGAAAAATAGAATATTTATGTGGGTGGGTGCTTGTCAGAAAATGGCTGGCACACAGATTAAGATTAATTATAGATTTAATTGCTCAAAACTATTTACAATATATACAGCAGGCTTTTAGTTCAGTTCGTCATTAACACGAGAGGTGTTATCGTCTTAGTCTTTAACGTCTTAATTTAAGCAAATGGCGTCTTTGCTTTCCGTCTTTCTGAGTCTGTCATCTCGTCCATGCCTACGTCTTTCTTTAATGGCGTCGTACCTCGTTTTTCATGGCTTCGGCTCCATTCAACAGTTTTGACCTGGCTTTTTTGATAATATTTTGTGATGGTCTTCAAATTGTAATTTTGATGGTCGTCACTTCTGTAGATTTTTAAAGTTTTAAAAACAATGCAAAACAGTAAATAAACGCTTCATAAATCATAACAAGGCACTTAAAAATATTGGAACCATTTTTATATGATGTAATATAATTTCCACCTTAGTGTGAAAAGCGTTTCATATACTTTTAAGGTATCGGAATACGTTAGGAGTACTTTTTATAATATAGCATTGTAAAAGAACATAAATGCTTTCTTTATAGGAATCAATACTAAAAAAATACTAATATTTAACCAACAATATTTTAACAAAATTATCAAATTTTTTTTAAAAATCACAATTATTTGTGAAATTTTAGCAACATTTTTGTTTAAATACTTCAAAAAAAGTATTACTAAAACAAATTAGATGTATTTATCAAGAGAATGTACTAAAAATTTAATGTTTTATGAAAATTTAAAAAAAAAATTAGAGTTGATAGATGAATTGTATAAGAAATGTTACAGTCTTTATATACAACTATTGAAATAACATGCCATAATTCAAAAAATATTTTTAAAATAAGTATTTTTTAGTATAGTCAGAAAATATTATAAATATCAGGTTCAATAAGTTTATAGAAATACAATACATTCATAATATTTGGAGTTATCAGACTCCTCATGACATCTTCTGAAAAATTTAAATGCCAACTGCTGGCTGATTTAAGACCCACTTTCGGTTTTCTGAAATTTTATAAAATTGATTGCGCTTTGGTGTCTCTATGTAATGCAGAAATAAAACAAAGTATGTCTTGTAAAAACAAAAGATAGCTCTATTCAATAAAATAAGATAAATTTGGGTTTTGATCAAATTTGGTCCTTTCAACTTGTTCGAATACCTGAAACAAAAGTGAAGTACCCAGAAATTGCATTGGCATTCGACAGAAAAGTTCATTAAAATACCTAATTGAATTTACAGGTACTTTTGTAAAAGAAAGTAGAGCGAATTGCATCAAAAATATTTATTTATCTATCCATGCTTGGCTTCTGGGCCATTTGAAGTCAAACCTTTAAGTGCCAACTGATGGCGTCAACAGTCGGGTATTCATTGAGTCCAATGCATTGGAGCGGGTTGTCGCCATCCATTCTGGCAGGGCTGCGGAGCGGGCAGGCCTCGTCAGCAACCAGAACAAGTCCATATAGTCATCGAAAACAACACCCAATCGTATTGGATTGTTGCTTCAAAGAGTGATTGCTTTTAATGGATTTTTCATTCACACTAACTTACATTGCACAGAAGTTCAAGAATCATATATCCTTGCTTAACAATTTACATATATTCATAGAACTATGTAGTAGTCTTGAAATATCTTCATGAAACTCATCATAGTTAGCATAGGTAAAATAAGTCATCTATCCAGTGATATGTGATTCTTTGTATTATAGGAAATTTTATAACTATGGTGCCATTGTAATTGTAAATGCTTTGATATCATACCTGAGAACAGCCAACCACTTTACAGATTGTCAGCAATCTATCAAAATATGTGTCTTCTAATTTGAGGAACAATGACTGCCAGGTTTTGGCTGACATTCGTAATTCTTAATGCTTTTCTCATGCACCTATCTATTACGCTTGCTATACTCTGATCGCTACTTTTGAATAATTCGAATATCAAGCTTCTGTTTCCAGAAAGTTGTAAGTGTGAGTAGAGTATCCCTTCGAATCTTCCACAATATTTTTATTTGTACTCAATGAAACTCCTGACATCTTCAACAATTCTTCTACTTTAATTATCATAACAAACGTCTATGTTATGAACTCACCTTACTACAGGATCAACGTATTTTCCCCTGTTTAACTAATTATTAAATCTATTTCTTATCCGTTGCAACGCATGATCTATTGCGTGTCACTGGATTCCAAGCAGTTGAAACCATCTCCATTAGTTATCAAATGTTTACATTTATTGAACTTATATTAATTGGTCGGTAATTTCTGAACACCATTTTGGCACAGAATATTAACTATGGCTTAGTTTGAGTGTTGGGCTTATATTGCAAGCATATGGAAAAATCATATTGATGATTACTGTTTGATTATATTTTTATCTAAAACAATACGCATAAAAGTTTATACACATAAATACACAAAATTTGCTATTTAACTATATTAGTATAAAGCAGTGCTTCTTAAACTTTCAGCATTTGAGACAATATATTGAATCATGAGTTTCATCGCGTCCCCCTAAATACGACTTTAACCTCTCAAGTGCCCCATGCGTATGTACACGTTTCACTCAGTCAAAACATTAATTCCCCTGACGTATATACGTGTTTTTCTCAGTCAAAGCATTAATTCCCTTTACGTATATATACGTCTTTCCGAAGTACGATCTTTTCTGCGCACTGCTACCCATAAAATTATTCCGAAGGCTTTGGAATGTTATAAAAGTACCTTGAGAATGTTTGCGAAGGATTTACTTATTCCAGTTAATTGCCTCCATGGAAAACGGTGGCATTACAGAGTGAATCGCGTAACTTTCAGTAGGAAGTTAAGTGATTAGTTATAAAACGTACAAATTGTCAAGATAAATGCTAATTTCTATATAATTTTATATATGACAAGCTCCTTGGGTCACTGATAATTAATTATTAAACATGTTCTTAACTTTGTATTGTTAAAATAATTATAAAATATATTGGATAGTACTGATACATTTATAAGAGTAAATGTGTGTTTTATTTCCATTATGTCTGAATGTATTTTGTTTACTTTCAGCAAATTAATAATATTTTAAAATACTCGTTTGTTTTCGATTTTTTAATATGTCTGCGTCCCCTTCGTACTGTTATCATTCCCCCGTAGGGAGACGCACCCCACAGTTTGAGAAATTCTGGTGTAAAACATTACCGGACATAATGATATGATGTATAGATTTGTATTATAATCGATCAAATGCATAAAAAATCAACAATAAGAATTCTATCCTATCAGAAACATACGCAGACAAATATTCCCATCAAATGTTAATCACAAATATCTACTCGTTCTCGACATGGATAATCAAACTCGCAACCAAATCCACGAGACATTCAATTAAACACGCCGATCAATCAAGAAGTTAACTCAGTGAAAACCTGACTGGAAGACTTTGATGCCAGAAATACACTTTCCGGAGATCAACATTCAAAACTCTCTCCAACCAGAAACGGCGGGTATAAAATCTGCATGAAGTATATGCCTCCATATTTCACACGTCCACCTTCTACTCAAGCGTCAGTCAGAGAAGCGTGATTTCGGATATAAAGATCAAGGTATTGAATGAATACCGAATTAATTTAGTGAACGAAGGCTGCCTGAAATTGTTGCAGCCGCTTTCAATTGAATCTAGATGGCTGAACTGCCTGAGTGTTGAAGGGTGGAACGCCTGTATAACGAGTTCACCTGTACGTCAGTCATGACAAAGCGGGGAGAGTGCAGTTCCACTGTCTGAAAGTTAATTTACGTGTGACTGCCTGCTAAAGGGGTTTGAAATCAAATGGTCTTTACTGATTTGAGTGATGACGCTTGCCGACGGAGTTAATTTAGTTACCCTTCTGAATTTTTAGTCAGGTGGGTGGGTATTTTTATGTGCAGATGATTGATATTCGCTAATTTTAAAATTTGTCTCATGCCTGGTTTTGAAATGTCGTTCAAATTAAATTAAATTTGCATTATGGATGATAGGTATGGTACAGGATAGGTATCGGGTATGGTGTAATTCAATTCAGTTATAGTTTCGTGTAGTTTAACATTTTAATTTTTAGTTTAAATTTGAAAGGAAGTTCGTGATATAATTGTAGATATTTAAGGAAAAAGGATCAATTGTGAAATATACTAAAATAAAAGAAATATTAATATATCCTACATAATTACCTTTAGTTCATTGTATTATGATTTTTAATGATTAGTTGGTGTTTAAAGTATTCAAATATATTCTCTCTAAAATGTAACATGTCTTTACGCAAAGAACTTTTTTTTGTTACTTGAGGAGGAATTAAAATAAAACGTATTAGCATTGTGTGTGTTTTGAAAAATGATAATGTTTCTTTACTTCAAACACAGCATCATATGTAAGGAAAAAATTTAAAAAAAATGAAACTAAAATTTCAAGAGGGACAATAAACATGTCTTGCGGAACACTACTTTTAACAGCTAGCTGATCAGCTTTTCACTTTTGCCTAAAATACTAAAAGAAATTTGAACGATTATAATGGAATGATTTTTAAGGCCATTATAATATATCAGAAATTAAAATATGTATTCGAAACAGAGCAGACCACATCACAAATCAACGAACCAATAACAAGTTGTAGAGGAAATTTAATCAGCAACAAACAGGTTAAAGAAGCAGAATGTGATTCAGCTTACGGAGTAATGTAGAAAGTATTCAGTACAACCTATTCGAGAAATTCAAAATAGTATTTTATTATAATGATGAAAACATTTCCTAAATCAGTAAAAAATCTATAAATAAATTTATGAGTAATTTGAAAGTGATCAAAAATATAGTCGCATTAAGATAATTTTTTATTATTTCTATGAACATGAAAGTTTTCCCTTTTATGTGCAGAAAAAGGAATAAATTGTAAAGAAATAAATATTTTAGAAAACTGAAAACGAATAGTTTTTTTTTTATAATCTAATAAATGAAACAAAAAATATCACATTATCTGAAAAAATGTTGTGTTTTTATTACTAAAATATCCCTTAATAATGTTAAACGAATGTTTTTCTTTTAACTGTGTCTAAATAAATACTTATAGTTTTCATTTTGTATTTTTTAGTGTTACTAAGTAAGTGTTGTTCTTATTTATTACTTTTTTTTTCTATAAATATAGATATACATGTTACTGTTTACATATGGCACTTTAATATTATTGAAGTTAAACTCGTCTTTAAACTGCCATAAATGTTAATACAAAGAAAATAATCTTTATTAGCATTTTAATTAGAAAATTTGTATCACTAAGCTTATTGATTGCTGAATTCAAGATAAGGTACTCAGGGTAAAAAGAAAGTTTGATTTTATTTTCTTATTTCTGTTAAAAAAAACAAGAGCATCAATAAATCGATAAAAATAATATGATATATCGTGTATATAGTTATGCTCACAAAGGTGTGAATCAATATCATCGAAATACTAGAGTCATTATAAATGTCAAAATAATTGCCTTGTGGCAAATATTTAACCACTTTATATCGATTTCCATTGAAGAAAATAAAATTCTCTACTAAAACAAGCGAGTTAAATTTATCAGAAATTGTAACATTATTCAATATATATATTTTTATCAATAATTTGTAAAATAATTTTAATTATATAAATAGAACGGATTAAATGTATTATGAATTAATGGCTAATGTGATCTTCCTGGCAGTTTACTGTCGACTTCATTCAACTGAAAATGGCTTCCTATACCTTACATCTCTCCAAAGAAAAAAAAGACTGATATCCTTCCTTTTAATATAAGTATCTCTATTTCGTCTATAAACTTAACAATAAATACTACGAAAATTCGTCACAATTTGTTATCAATGTCTCATCCATCCAAAAAGAACTACTATTCTATTGCTGGTTTTACTCGCTGCCAAAACTCATCGCAAAGTCAAATATCGCTACAGTAGCACAGCTGTCAGACCTGCGTAATCTCATCACAATCGACATTTCCTCTGAAAGGATCACTTACTACATCACTTTCGGTAGATGAAAACTAGATACCTCTCCCCGGTGGAGGAGATACCACTGCATTTCGATTTCTTCTTGATGCATTTTCCCCTCTCTTTTCTGTCGAAGTTTTTCCTCAGTTGAACATGATGTAAATTCGATGATAAAATATCAACTTTTGTCCATTTCTATAAAAAAGGAATGTATGATGGTGTAGAATTGGGAATGCACTGACATTTTGTTTGAGTATTTAACTACAGCTCATGTATAGTGCAACTCAAAATAGAAATATTTGAATAATAATAATAAAAAAAAACATCAAGTAATGCCAGACTTGCGTTTGATTTTGTGTAAATAAATTCTTCAGAATTTCAAATTA
This sequence comes from Trichonephila clavipes, assembly GCA_019973935.1. Taxonomy (NCBI): domain Eukaryota; kingdom Metazoa; phylum Arthropoda; class Arachnida; order Araneae; family Nephilidae; genus Trichonephila; species Trichonephila clavipes. The sequence continues at coordinate 500,448 of BMAU01006932.1, read as the reverse complement.
TGTCGAACTATGTAGAATTATACTCAACATATTTTGGGTGGAAGAAAATATAAAAATTAGTATATTGGTATAATTTTAAACATTGTTTTTATAAAATCAAACGAAGAAAAATGAACAATTGCCATAGTGGATCAAAGATTTTAATAATAAGCAAAAAAGACAGAATATATTTAAACGGGAAGACCATGGACAGTTAATGTTTAGTTACACCTTCTTTATTTTTGATAATGCCATGCACATTTTTTAGGAATACTAAACACTAACTTTTGTCAGCAGTAATATTTACGCTTTATCGTAAATATTCCAGCTCATCCAGGTGTAATGTTTACGATTTTATTTCTTTCTTTTGTAAATTAATTCTTAAATTGTGTCTTTATTAAACTTCATTATAATTATCTTTGGGACTTAAACTCGTTTAGGATGGATGGACCAGGAAGTAGTTAAGTTTTAATGATCTTGCAAATTTTGAGATGTGGTAACAGCTGACGCAATGGAGACTTATGCGTGCGTCAAGATGCAAATTTATTGAAAGTTAAAACAATTTTAAAAGAATTCTTTGCTCATGGAATCAAAAAAAAATTTCTATGCCTCATCGAAATTAACTCTTCTTTTCAAAATACATAGTTTTCCTAAGCCCTTAGAACTCATATAGAGGTAGAGAACTATTGTAAAATGCACACCAAACTCAAATACCCTGAAGATGATAGAAAATGCAAAACCTTAATTAATTAACCATTAACTGTCAAGGAAAGGTCTCGAGTTTCACCCCCCTCCCCCAGAGTCACCGTTTTTCCCACACGCGCGGTTGTTATGCGGTTTATTGAGGAAAAAGAGGCGTGATTTTCAACTTAAAAATTGTTTACTTTCACTTTAAACAGAAAAATAAATAAATAAATAATGAAATGAAAATACAGAAATTAATGTCAATAGTTACAATATAATAATAAAGAAAATTTATAACTTACATGCTGTGTTATATATTCTGAAATATGGTTGAACACATAAACAAAATCACATTAAGTGAGTGCATTGATAGCGATATTCATGGTTAATATTTTTCCTTGCACAAGCACACTATTACACATGATTAGCGAGAATGAGAGCAAATGAAGGTTATAAAAAATAACACTCAAATGAAAAACAACTGCTTAGCTATGAATTTCATCGTTCCTACTTTCAAATTCCTTCTCTCACTTCTTCTCCGAAAAAAATTAATTCCAGAAAAGCACTGCAAATGTAGTTTTATTGTATTCCAAAGCTGTGGGACTAGTTTTAAACAAAACATCACTATACAAAAATTTCTCCTGTGGAAGAACGAGTATACACGTCCAGGGCACTAAAAACACTAGCTGAACAAGTGTTATACACGCCCACGGCACTTAAGGAGACTTGGTATCCTAAAAATCACAAACCTATCGTTTTTTTTATTTTCGTTTAATTTTATTCTTTGCATTATTATCTTTCGATTGATATATCACTTGTGCATGTCGGAAAGTTAGAAGTTGAATAAAACTTCATTTGAAAACAAATTAGGCAATTCAGCCACACCCCCTTTTAGAAAAAAAAAAAGCTAAAAATCCGTTACGATAAAAAAAAAATCTATTTTATAAATAGAAATAATAACTATAAAAGAATGTGTAGTATTAAAAGCAGAATATTTCCGAGGCAATACAATAATGTAATTTTTCTTCCTTGTGAAATGTGTGCATGTCAAATTTTTAAATTAAGGCATTTTATATTAATAATTTTATAATTTCAGTTCTAATTCCTAAAATATATTTCATATAAATGTAATACTTTAATATTATAAGAAGAAAAACAGCTAAAATTTCTGTCGTGACAGAAAAAATATTTTTTTTTAAAGTTTTTCTTGAGTTTTCTTGTGCAATTAGTACTCTCTAAAAGTTGATCATTTATAAAAATGTGTGGGTTGAAAACATATGAAAATGCAATTATTTTAAAGAAAAATGTATAAGTAATATCTTAAAGTGGTATTTTAAGTTTAATTAAGCTTATAATAATTATTTTTTCAGAATTATAAACTTTAAAGTGGTTTTTCTCAGTTTGTGTTTTTCGAAACCTTAGTGCATTCAAAATGCTACTACTTCGACAATTATTTACCAATCACTTCAATTTTTTTCCTGCGTGTTAAAAATTAAGCATGTAATAAAATTATTGATCCGTTTTGCTATAAACTGAATACTTCTTTTTAAAAAAAATAAAATGTAAGACATGTTGGCTTTTTCGTTGATTTTTAGCCTGTATATCAACATTTTATTTTTTTTCTCGAAAACGAATAAAGTTATTCTAAAATCGATCCCTAAAGTTGTTAAGAACATCCATAAGAATATTATAAAAAAAAGTTCAGGTCAAAAAATTAATTTTTACAAAAGGAGTAGGATTTTAAAATTTTCCCAATTTTCTTCAAAAAGTTTAAATTTTTAAAATTGTGTGAATAATATATGAAAATTTTCATCTGGTAACATTTTCTTGAATAGAAATATTGTATAAAATGTTAAAATATAATTTTTAAATACGTAAATAAAGAAGTTTGCTCAAAGGGTGCCAAGTCCCCTTAAGGGGTTACAAACTAAAATTAATAGTACTGCAGTTGTTGTAGTTCTTTATTGCAGTTCTAAATATCCCATCGCATTCCGTTTTTGAAACACCGCTCTCTTGTTCTTTTCACTTGCATGTGAGTGGTGGCATTGTCTTGGGTTCACGAGATTGAATATTATGTCCATGGAATCATGGCAGTGTTGTGGATTTTGAGTTACCCACTTCTTGATCACAAATGAATCTTAGATTCCGGAATCGTATTTTCTACATGATGTGTTTCAGTATTCTCAGTGTCTTAGCGGTTACACTTTTGCAGTATTATCTAAAAATAAATACTTCTGGTATTTAAAGCAGATAAACTTTGTCTTTCACACTACATAATAATAACTACTGTACTGTATTTTTTGGAAGTATAGAAAAAGTACCTTCTAAAAACTATGCCGTGAAAGTGTAAGTCTAATCTTTCCGCAAGCTCTAATAAATCTCGAGCTATGAATGCTGATAGATAGTTGCCAACTTGATTCTTTTGGCAACATTGCGCTATGTTTCCATTGAATCGCCATTATAATGTAATGAACGGCGTTGCTTACGAATATTGCAATTTTAGCATAAAATAAATACAACAGAAAGTATTATTAAGGTATTACATTTCCAGATATATATTATTTACATTATTTTAAGCGTTCATTACACAAAATTTGTAACAATGTCTTACTTTTGATGAGCAGATATTAGTTTAAGAAGGTTTTTTTCAAAAATTGACCCACAAGGAGTTACGGGGCTTTCTAAATTAACAAAAAGTCATTTTTATCAGCTATTAGATCAACAGATTTAAAATATAACAAACTTGTATTTTTGTTTAACTAAGATATGCAAAAGCTTTTATTTGTTTAATTTGCAATTCAAGTAAGATTAACTCATTAAAAACTTATTTATTCTTCAATATGTATTGTTTAATGTTTCAATTCACCCGTTCCATGAAAGGTTATACCAGCTAGTATGTAAGTTGCCCCCACCCCCCATGAAACATCGAAAGAATAGAATTTAAACTTCAAAAAAACAGACAAAAACTCATGTTGAAACTTGAAGCATGAAATATTAAATTCTCATGTTTTCCAAAACTTAATAGGGTTTAAATCAAAATTGTTAACACATATATTTTTTCTACGAAAAAAAAAGAATACTATTCATTGAATCCCGTGTTTTAATTTTTAAAGGGTCATTAAAATAAACATGTTATTGAATATTGCAAATGAGCAAAATTTTAAATATAATTATTAGCTTATTTTTTTCTTTTAAAAAATGTATAAAGGTAATGTAGTTAAATTCTTTTAAAGACTTAAATGCAAATTTAAACGGTAAATTCGTTTTAATTTATTAAGTTAATACAATTATTGATTACAAAAAAATATATATTAATTTTTCATTCAATTTATTAAGTATTCAAAGTTTCCTTTTCTTTTAAGAAAGTTAATGATAAATAAAATTAATAAAATAATTTTGCTTGCCTATTTCTGGTTTCTGTTTTAAAATTAATTCAAGCTTATCATGCAGAGACAAAAAGTACTTCATTATTTGTTTTTTAAAATTATTTAAATACTTTTGACTAGAAGAAAAAAGAAAACCCATAAATGCAACATATGTATGACTTTGTTTTAAAGGTTTTTTCCCCTGAAAACTTCTTGATGAATAACCTCAAAAATGTTAATTCAGTTTTTAATGCATACAAACTTTAATATTATACCAGCGCATAACGTGCATTCATTTTGCAGTTGCTAGTAATAATGACTGAAATCTCGAGATAATAACTTTTTGTTAAATGAAAAGATAATTATTATTATAATACTTATTTCCACTAAAAGAATAAGCTTTTAAAAAATCATTATTTCCATCAACTTTTGCATATTAAGTAGAAATTTAACCCGAATTTCTATACTTCAAAGAAGAATTTTCATTTTTAAGACATTCAATGAACTTTTCCTTTTTTTTTCCTACTACATCATCCATTTTCTAATTCCAGGAAGATTTGAATGAAAACCATGCGATGATTTCTTTGAATTAGGGTTGTTTATCTTTGTCGTCTAAAAGTTTATCAGAGCAAATCTAAACACAAAAAAGTCAACTTTCACATTTTTAACAAAAAATAAATGAATGAGCGAATATGTACTTGTAAATAACTCGGGAGTGAATTTTAAGATGTTCGAATTAGATTGAGATGTATTTATTTCGAAATAAAATGAAAATAAGAAATATATTTTTCAAGATATATAAAAAAAACTAAAGAGCATATTACTTTTAAGAGCACATTTGCAAAAATTTCTATTTCATTGAAAATGAATATAGAAAGCAATGAAAAAAAAATGAATTTCCTCTTAAGCTGATGTTGAACTGAATTAGTTCCACTTCATTTACTATTCCTTTGTAGGGGTGTTATGGAAGAATATATCGCTAGAAGATTTTCTGCTTCGAATCCTTTTTACTGGCGCCTTTGAAGATAGTAAGATTTGGGAAATATCTTTATTTTTGAATATTTATCTTCTAGTTGGTCGCGCTTTTGACAAGTAACAGAAAATTTGCTTCATAAATACATAATGATGGTTAAATTCTGAATTGGTTCAGTTATAATGGTCATGTGATGGTAAAAGTTGGATTTATTTTTCTTTTGATTAAATGATAAAAATGTTTTGAATTTCCATTCATATTTTTCTTTCTTATACTTCCTTACAAATATCACAAAAATGCATTAGTTCTGTGCTTCTCAAACTTTCAATATTGGCGACCCAATATTCAATCATAGTTTTTATCGCCCTCCCCTCCTCTGTACAATAAAAATGCACTGAATTCAATAATAATATACTTTGGCACTAAACCTACTGTATGACGTTAAATTCTTAAGGTCCACTGGCGTATATAAACGTCTCAATCAGCCAGTGAATAAATAACCCTGGACGTATGTATACTTCTTTCAAAAGTACAATCTTTTGCGAAGGATTTGCTAATTTCAGAGGATTTTCTGATTTATTCCTTTTCAACCCTTCCCCCATACACCACATACACTCGCTTACTTGTTAAATGGTGGCATTGAGGAGTTAATCGCCTAATTTTTAATCGGTATTTAATGAATAAATTACAAACCGTACAAATTATCAAGATAAGTGTTGATGTTTGCATATAATTTTATATATGACACACCCATGGAGTCACTGGTAATTATTAAATTTTTTCTTAATATTGCTAAATTAATTGTAAAATACATTGTGCATTACTGATATATTTATAAGTGTAAATTTGGAGTTAACTTTTTATTGTGTCATAATGTATTCTGTTCAGTAAATTAATAATTTTCTTAATAATCCTTTGTTTTTGACTTTTCAATATGCTCGCGCCCCCCTCGCTGGTTTGTATTGCCCCCAGGGGGTGCGTCCTACAGTTTGAGAAACACTGCATTAGTCAATTAAGGGGTGTTGGAAACCTCTCTCTCTCTCTCTATACTGACAATGTTAAATTGGCTGTTTTCGATGTACCTTTTCTCAAAATCTGTTTCATGTACATGCTTGAAATTTTTCATACTGTTAAAGTACATCTCTCTTATTATACTAAAATGAGCTTTTAGCTAATTTTGAATTTTTTAAGAATTTATGAAATATTTTATCAAACATTGTGAAATTTGACTCATTTTTTACTTAAAAAATTTGTAAAAACTAAATTTTTGAGTGTTTTAAAAAATGCTCATTTTAGTATATATTAGACATCATTATAAATAATTCATAAAAAATATACATACCTGTGAACAGTAGTTTCTCAGAAAAGGTACATCGCACATTAAAATTTACATTTTGAGATAAATTGATTTTAATGTATACAGTTAGACTTCTAATCGGCTGGGAAATAAAAAAATAAAAGGCTCAATTTAAAATAAAAGATACATGGTTTGGTTTATATCAATCGTTACACTTTAAAAAAAAACAAAGTAATTTGTTTACAATTTTCGCCATTCAAATGGGCGTGACCCAAATTCAACGAATTTATAAAAATACATTTTAAAGGCTTCTAAATACCCCAGAGGGGTTCAAGTAAGGTATTTTTAGAAAGGTTAAAATCTATACAATTTGAAAATGTAAGAATCTCAAATTGTCAAAAAAATAAGATTTTAGCTTTCCAACACCCTTTAAGTATACAACTTAATTTAATGTTTTCAACTATATTGAGGTATGATAGTAAAATTAAATGCCAGAATATTATTTATAATTTAAATAAATATATTTTTGCAAAAAGGTTTATATACAAGGAGTGATCAGAAAAAAGTTTACAACTCAATAAATAAATATTTATTAACAATAGAGAGAAAATATAAAATTCAATTAAGAGGCATTCGTTCCTATCACATTCTCTCATAATCACCAAGTGTATTTTTCCATTGAGCCAGGTCCATACGGATGATCTCACAGCACTGTGTTAGAATATCGCAGCACATCAGAATCGATATACTGCACGGTACCATAGCTCAGTCCCAGCTCTGACGAGAGTTCACTCAGAGTTACCCGTCTATTTTTTTAAATAATTTTCTCAATTCGTGCGAAGAACTTGGCTGGCCGCTCCCTGCCATATTTCAGCTTTCGGCATCCTACCTGCATGATTGAAAACAGTGACGCTATTTCGCTACATGTTGTCTGTTCATTGCTTCTTCACCATAAACATGCACGATTTTACTGTGAATGTCAGATGCGGACACATTCTTTGCCCATAAAAATCGTTTCACGACTCGCGCTTCCAAACAAGACCAATTTCCTAAGCGTCTTGCTATTTCAATCGTCCTGAACCATCTGGGAGCTTTTCCCAGCCCCCAGGGCAGCCAATCGGAGTCAATATTCACTATACCCAGCATCCAATCAGAATGCAGCTTCTAAGATATCTGTAAAGCCAAAAAACTCTAAAAATTTTCCACTCAGAAGAAGCACCGTAGCTACGCTTCCTGGATTCCATCGACCACTCAATCGCCGTCATGCCACTCAGTAGAAGCACCGTAGCTACGCCTTCCGGATTTCATCGACCAACCAATCGCCGTCATGCCACTCAGTAGAAAGAAAATCCCCACTCTCGTCATGTCCCAGATCAAAGACTTGTCCTGATATGGGATTGAGGACTGTTTTTACAGATCAGATGCCCAAATAGAAATGCCTGTTCAACGCCTGGGAACTTTTACTATCTAATTGTACATCAGATGTATGACAAATAGCGTCATCTGTCTCCACTCTGGGGAAGCAAAATTTATCCACAATGTGTAATTTTCAAATGCTGAGGCTTGAAACCCATTTTTCTGATCCTCCCTCGTATAAATTTATATATGTAGTTCTAATAATTTAATAGTGTTTTAGGACATATACAAATATATTTTAAAGCAGTTGGAACTCAATACTAACAAAGTGAAATACGATGACGCCATAAAAACGCAATCAAGTAATATATGCATGTGTTTGGTCATCTTTCAAATAAAAGAAAAGTCCACGCAAGTAACAGGTATGTTCTATAGGATTAAATTATAAATTATCCTGAAATTCTGTTGTAAATAAAACAGATTTAGTTGTAAACATAGAAAACAATTTACAAACGTAAAATTCGCTAATCATTTATGCAAAAAGTGCACGTAGTAATATTATTCCGTAATCACAATGCATTTAATAATCAATGCAGTCTATGAGTCATATAATTTCTGTCAAGGAATGATTCCAGTGGTTTTCTCTCTTTTATAGATAATGAAGCCCATTCTAGAAGCTTCTGAAATTAATTTTTAAGTAACCATGAATTTTTCTAGATTCGTCTCGAAATATCTAGGTTTGTTACAAAGTTTGGTGAAATGGTGAGATTTGGCAATCAAATTTGTCTTGTGACAGGGACACCTAGAAGGATTATCAATCAGTTCTCGTTTTCTATCATCGTTTTCTTACAGCAGTCCTCCTCATATTCTGCATGTCTACCATTTACCCATTCCTGCAAACGTCTTTGAATGGTACCATTGATATGACTCAAATATCTAGTAATTTAATCATTTTGCCAGTTTTTTAAGTGCAATTGCTTAATATTTTAAATGGTGATATATTCTCATTCTGTTTGCGTATACTAGTAATTCTCGAATACTGTCAAAGTAATCATTTGTCATGATCTTTAATCAGCTTCATCCCCGAACCGTACGTAAAAATATGATGCAATTCAAAAATACGTGGTATTTTTAAGCTATACAGTTTTTGTGTAGGGGAATATATTCATAGCATTTCTCACCGAGCTGACGTCATGCTTTCTAAGAATTTTTCTCTTATTCAATTCCTACACTATTAGCTCACAATCTATATATTTATTAATTATTTATTTATCTTAGTATAATTTTCAGTCGTTAACATATTCATATTCTAATTCCTGAACAGCGAATTGTAAAACAATAGAGCATGTTCAAAAGTTGAATAACACATTTTAAAGCACTCAATTGAGCTGAAATTTTATATACTTGATTATTTCAGATTGCAATACAATAATTAATTATAATTAATAAAAATAATTGATTAAAACTAATTATTTATAGAATTACAAATACAGCCACGTTGGAGATTTAGCGACCATTTTGGCGACGTGTGTCAAAATTTGAAAATGTTTTTTTCTCACGTTTTAAAGCATTCAGTTGAACTTAAATTTTATATACACAATTACTTTGGATGACAATACGATACTTTAATGATATTTTATAAAAATATTTATCATTTAATGTTGTAATTTTGTCATATGCATATACATATGTATATGAAATGTAACTATTTAATAAAAAGTAGCTAAAATAAAATTTTTCTTTGTTGATCTAAGTAGGAATTGACTTAAATTTTTTTTATATTACTTGTTTTTGTAGCATGTTAGTTTGAAAACTAATAATGTATGCAAACAGTTGCATCTTCAACGATTTATTCAATTGTACCTAAATGTATTTTTTCTAAGTAGTAGTTGTAATATATTTTAAATAAATTAGTTCACGTTTTCTAAATGAAAGATGTTAAAAGTGCATATTACTTTCATTAAAATTTTTGTATTCATATCAAATTGATTGTAAAAATGTTTAACTTATAAAAATCAAGAATTTCATATGAATTAAAAGGGGAAGAGATACATTTTAATCTTTTAATTATGTTTAATTTTATACCATCCATAGTTAGAAGCATTTATATATATATATATATATATATATATATATATATATATCCCTCAAACATGAGGGTTCTTTAAAAATAAGCTTTGCGAATGTTTACTGTAACATATGCATCTAAAATTGCATTATAATTTTCATGATACGTTAAAGGAAGGCTTTGAATGCATATCTTGATAGTCATTGGACTTTGTTTTAGGATAAAATTGTATTTGTTTCAATTACGATGCTCCCAATCTGCATGTTTTTCAATACAAATGTAGGGTGTTTTTTCCCAAATTTCGATAACATAAGTTCACATAGAGATACCAATTATAGGTCCGTGATTAATAATTTGAAGACTACATTTATACTTTTTTCACCTGCATGTATTATATCCAAAGATAATTACAGATTCTTGTATGAATTAGATTTGTTGGAACAATTTAATTTATTGTTCAGAATATATGAAATATCAAATTAAGTATTATTCAAAAGAATGTGTCACAAATTTTCATGCTGCCCTACTACTAATAATTGTAATAAATTCTAGATCAATATTGTCGAGTAGATTTAATTAATATGGTAATTCAATACTCAAATAAATGACAACAAATCTTGCTAGACGCAACTCAAAATTTTATTCTACGAACTAAATATATTTCCTTTCCTTGTATATTGCCATCGAAAGCTCCAGAACTTTCCCCATGACTATAACTCCAATTAACTTTCATAAATACAAGTCCAATTAATAAAAACACGAGAGAAAGAAATAGTTACAATTAATAAAAAATAAGCACGTGGTAAAAAAATTAATGTTAGTACAAAGAAAACAAAATAAGTTATTTTTGGAAAATCTCCCGCATCCGGGTGAAGGAGTCCAAACAGTAAATTGTAACCATGGCAACCGAAGTAAACTAATTTTGCTACATGTTTGCTATTTCATTTATAGTTCAGAATAGATGAAATGTCAACTTAAATACTACTGAAAAGAATGCGACCCAAATTTTCATGCTGTGGTAATACTAATAAATGTAATAAATTATTGATCATTACAATATGTCATATCTCTTTCATTTCAAATTATGTGCATTAGACTTGACAGATTTGAATTCAAAATATGCTTAAATTCTATGTCATCAAGAAACTCTCATATTTGAAAATGATAAATCAAAACCATCAGAATTTTCCAGTACAAGCCTCATTTAAGATGATCCGAAAAAGAGATTAAATTAATCAAATATCAGCCAAGATAATCAAATCGTTGAAAAGCACGGATCACCTACCTTGCATCTAAAATATCAAGTGCCCCCCTCCCCCAATCTGTATTAAGTGTACAATTCATTCAAAAAAACTGACGAAATGAAACTGTGACGCCAATATTTCAACACTACAAATACAACACTGCCAAATTCGAAATTCTCGCCAAACAGAAATGGCGGGCATAAAATCTGCATTAAGTATACGCCGCCATACTTCACGCGACCGCTTCTATTCAAGCGTCAGTTAGAATCGCGCGAGTGAACATGAATTCCAAGGCATTGAATGAATGCCGAATTAATTGGCGAGCGAACGCCACTTGAAATTGCTGCAGCCGCGTTCAATTGATTCGGGCTCTCCTGACGATCTGTATGTTGACGGGGCGGCACGTCGGTCTGGTCACTTCACCTGTACGTCAAACATGAGACGGGGGAAGGGGTGTAGTTTTACTGCTTAAAAGTTCATTTACGAAAGACTTCCTGCTGAAACGAAGGCAAGGATTTAAGTCAGAATGACTGCTGATATGAGTGATGACGCTTGTCAGGAAACGTTAATTTAGCGTCTCTCTTCACTTTTCTTTTCAGATGAATGAGTTATTTTACTGACTGGATTGATTTTTAACAATTCGTAGATATACATCGAACGGTGTGGAATGTTATTTTCATTTACTTATGTTTTTAATTCTTTACATGTAATTAAGTGAAAATATATCGTGAACGTATTACTTATACTAACAAGTCAATGTTTATACATATTTAAAATTTATTTCCAGCCTCTATTTTTTCAGAGACTAAATAAAGCTATTAACTTCGTGCAGCCTGTACTATAGGGATATTATGCGTATTTAACTTTAAAATAAAAAATCTGAATATTTTTTATTTGATAATTTTATAAGATTTTCATTTTAAATACATCTAAGAAATGTTTTGCTGAAAATAAATCAGTAATTACTGAAATATTAATTCTTCAATTTTTTTGAGGAATATAAGAACGGCCGGTGTAAATTTTCACACAAAACCTGTCTTTGACGGTTGTCATTTATATTGATCAAAGATAAATTTGAAAAAAGATATTCGTGTTTTTCTCAAGTGAATATAAACTTACAAAAGATTAAGGTGTCAGAATGGAGTTTCGTTATATCATGACATTAAAAAAAATGTCAAACATAAAAACAAAGCAAAAAAAAAAAATTAAATAAGTTTAAAACGCAAATTTAAAAATAAGTAACTGTATGAAAATTATTACATCAAACACATATCTATAATATAAGCTATATATGGAAAACGAAAAAATAAAATTAATTATACTTACACACGCATCCACATTACACCTTATTATACCTAATTATATTACCTTATTATACCTAAATTATCTATATCTAATGTAGTTATAAAATTATGTAAAATAGTATATGAATTATATGTGGTCGGTAAATTTAAAACCTTATACAGGGTGTTCCCGAATTCATGGTACAAACTTTAAAGGTAGATACAGGACGTTGTAACAATCATTTATTGAATAGGAATGCATGGGTGCAAGTAACGCTGTAAGACAAACAGGAGAAATAAAAAGAAAGAGAAATAGAGTTATATCGGTGGGATGCATTACCGCTAGGGGGCAGTAGATGTCTAATCACCGTTCAACATGATGCATCTCAGTAGGAGAAAGCCTTAATAGCAATTGTGCTGATGTTTACGATGGGAGACTTTACGTATACCGGAAAAGCAGATATGTATTACAAGTACAGCCGCGCTAATGGCTCAAGTGAAAACTGTGAGAGCTGAGATACGAATGAATCACGCGCTATATGCATAATTTTATTACGAAAACTATTAGAATATTCTAAAAAGATATACTAAACACTTACCAAACTTTAAAAAGAATATGTTTCCATTTTTTAAAAAAATATTTAAAAAAAAATTGTCAACAATTTCCATGTTAAACAATAAAGCTCCAGTTTTTTTAAATTGCTTCCCCTTTATCTTTATGATTGAATAAACATTTAGAAAATTAAAGCAAGTTTTACTTTATGTTTTAATATGTTCCATTTCATAATAATTATTTTAAAACTGAGAAAATCTGTTCAAAACCACATGTTAATTTCAAATGTTATCTGATGATTATACGCTTCATACTTCTACTTTGCGGTAAAACAGAGCTATCTCTGCTCGATAATAAAAGAAATATTTCTAAGTGTTATGTATTTTCCTTAATATGAAGAAACATTCAACTACCATCAGGAAAATATTCTTTAAATGAATACATTTCGAGATATGGAACCAAATGTGAATTCCCTTTTACAACCATTTTCTTTTTTACTTTGGCTATTCGAAGAAATAAAAAGGAATAATATAACTTAGAAAGAAAAAATAAAAGAGAGGGAAACGATGCATTTGATGCTTTAAAATTTTAATGTGCGTACTATATAGAATAAATATTCCATTTTTAGAATCGTGATTATCATAATGTTAGGCCTAATACGTCTTATTCAGGATAAAAACAAAAGATAATATTTATTCCTTGCGGTTTCTGCATGTAAACGTGAGGTAAGAAAAAAATGGCAGTGAAATTTAAGGTAATCCGATAAATTTTCGGTGTGTCATGTAAATACGTTTTTAAGTAGCGGAATACATTTCCCTTTGAATACATTTCATAGATAATACTTAGTTTGATTTTTCACTTCTATTGGACCTAAGGTTTCCAAAACTTCAAAAAAAAGTGTTTTTTATTTTACTTATATAAAAATATTCTTCCCTTTTTTAAGTCAAATATTTGATTCTATTCATAATTTGTCCCAAGAAGAAATATATATGAATGTTTCGTAACTGTTATATTAAAATCTCCAATTTCTTTTTCTTAAATTCTTTTCTAATACTTACTAAGAGTACTTTAGAATAAGGAATCAAATTTAAGTTAGTTCTTTTTCATTCATATAAATTGATATAAATTAATTTTTAAAAATGAGTCGGAAAAGGTTTTCAGATTTCAAAAGTTCACATTATTTTTATATTATATTTCCCAGTTTTATTTTTTATTATATTTTTGTTAATATTGTTATATTATTCATATTATTAAAGTCAAAATAAAACTATACTTTTAATAGAATATTTAAAAATGTTTGAATGCAAATTTAAAGCAGTTAATATTATTATACCCTTTTCCAAACTTTTTAATTTCGTTTTATTAAAATAACTTATAAATCAAATTTTCAAATTTAATTTCATTCGAAGTTTTTTATCGCGGGATTTTCTTGACCAATGGCATATTTTGAGAAATTCCCGTTTTGCAGCATTAATTAAAAAGACCATTCCTTAAAACCTCCACATAAAAAGTTTTTTTTTAATGAAATTTCCAAAACTTCTTTTGAAAGAAATTTAAAAGGTGTAAGAAAAAGATACTTATTTTAATGTTTCGAATCGTAAAGCTTATTTGTATAATTACTTTTATTTTTACATAGGTAGATAATTAATGGGAAATTTTCTTGAAATAACATATTTTTCATTTTATTCAATTGGCTTTGAACTTTTCTACAGTTATACAGGATTATTGGCATATTTTTTCAATAAAAAAAATTCCTTTAAAATTAACTGCTTTTTTCTATAATTTTTGCAAACCAAAAAGAAATTAAAATCAACTTAATACTTCAAAGTAAAACTTACATTTCCTAAATCATTAATGAGCAAAGAAGAATTGTTTTTTTTAATTAGAAAGCCTATTTTTTTAAATTGCTTAAAAAAATACTTTCTTTGCTACATTTTCTTATCGGTGTCGACCGGAAGATTGTTTGGAAAATAAAGCAGTCCATAAAAATGTTAACGTCCTTGCAATTTAACAAAGAAAAAAAATAGACAACTTAGAAATGATTCTTTTGACTTTGAAATTTAAAGTAAAGCATTTATCTAGAAATAAATTTTAAAAAAATATAAAGTAACTGTCATATTATTTCAAGCAACACAACGAAAGAATCTTACTCCTTTATTGGGATGAAATAAAAAAAAATGTCTTAAAAAATAACTATTCAGCTAAGCTGATGTTGATCTGAATTTGTTCCATTTCATTTAGTATTCTTTTGAAGAATGAAAAGTTATTTCTTGATATTTTTTTTCACTTCAAAATCTGCTTATTGACGTTTATGAAGATAGTAGTAGAGGATCACTTTCTTTTTGAATATTTATCTTCCAGTTGGTTGCTTTTCTGACATGATGAAACGGACAGATTGTTTCATAAGTGTATCATGATGGATTAGTATTGAAAATTCTTTTTCTTTTCTTTTTGAGAAAAAGACAAAACTTGAACCGTTTTGAAAAAAATTAAAGAAGAAAGTTGTGAAAATTCAGTTATATTTTGTCTTTTCGAGGAATTTATAAGGAATTATGTTAGAAAGTATTAAATAATTCAAAATCATAGTGTAGGACTCTTAGAAAAAATACTGAACCCTTATTTCGAAATAAAACAATTACATGATGTATAGTTTTCAGAAAAGTATCGGTATATAATTTTTAGAGAATAGTTGCCACTTATTTTAAAATAAAAGTAACGTTGTATTTATAAGGTCAAAA
Source organism: Trichonephila clavipes (assembly GCA_019973935.1). Taxonomy (NCBI): domain Eukaryota; kingdom Metazoa; phylum Arthropoda; class Arachnida; order Araneae; family Nephilidae; genus Trichonephila; species Trichonephila clavipes. The sequence continues at coordinate 484,908 of BMAU01006932.1, read as the reverse complement.
GTGACATAATACAAGTTTAAATGGAAAACCGGGCCATATATTTCACTTAAATGTAACGCAAAATGTATTCAGATAGCATATATATTTTTATATTTGGAGGAAAAAACTGTAAAAAATATTGAACAATGTAAAAGTAAAATTATTCATTTTTAGTTCAAAATACCCGTACTTTAAAATTCACTTTAATAGTTCAAAAATCTCGGAATATTTTTTACATAAAATTACTTAAATTTTAAATAAATTTAAGTTTTAAAATTTAAGTTCACTTACATTTACATGTAATTTAATTTTTTATACTTTGGAAATTATAACAAATTTGCTCAAAGTTTATATCAAGAAAGTAATGTAAGAAACTAATTTTTCAAGCTGTCTTACTTATTATGTCTTTTTTTCTTTCAATTACTTAAATAAATATACCAATTTTCAGACTTTAATCATTAGGGGGGGGCATACAGTTTAATACTTTTCTACAATAGAGACGACTAGCAATGCACTTGATTGATACTCTAATAGGCACTACTGTAGCTGTGGTCCCTGTATCAAAGCTCCTTCAGGGCCCTTATTTATATATGGTATCCTTATTAGTAGGACTGCAGTTACACTTGTTTGGACTCCTGTGGCTTGGAGGCCCCGTATCATTGAAACGGGTGATACGGCGGTAACGCCCCTGCTAATAAACTTATTTAAGTATCATTTTTAGCAATAGAATCAGTGGCGTAACGGAGAATATTAGTGCCCCCCTGCAAACTCAGGTTTGGGGCCCTTTAGTGTCCTTTCCACCCTGCAATGGGGGTTGTTAGTTACGCCACTGAATATAATTTAAATTACTCCACATTTGGCATACATACTGTAGGAATAATTAAACAGATTGCAATGTTAAGAAAAGAAATATTAAATGATAAAATTGCACTGTCCATCTTTTTTCATTCAGAATAAATTTTAATCAACACATTTGTGAAACCGTATCTTTGAAATATTTTAACATTGCACTTTGAAAAGACAAACAATTGTATGTACTATTTTATTTCCTTGTTTAATTATTTGTATATTTTTTGGTCTTAAAAATATATTGTTTAACTTTTTTTTCTTGAGTCCATTGTGTCTAAAGTGTGCATCTATATCGTAAATTCATTATGAATGAAATGTTGGAAAAACTATATTTACATTCTATCGTTATAACTTTGTGTGAATTTTATTCCCTCTAAAGTAAGTATGTCACCAAAATTATGTATCCAGATAATTTTATTTTAATTTTATCACGTGCACCTTTTTAAATTTAATGTCTACGAAAAAGAAATTTGAAGTTGTTTGTGAAAGGGTTTGAATATTGTTCAGAACAATTGTTGAAATGACGAGAAATATGTACGAGTAATACATTTCTAAAAAAAATGCACACTTTTGGGAATTCTAGAAAAATAACATACAGAAAATAATCTAATAATACAATAGAGCACTTGCAAAATAGAATAATTTTGTTTGAAATTCTTGTTTATGTAAGATCAGAAAATTGTATACAAACGTAAAAATAATAAAGAAAGAAAAAAAAAATTAGAAAACAAACTTTTATGTAGAAATTCGTATGTTATGTCTCTACTAACAATCATTTTTATTCTATATTTCTCTCAGTCAGAATTGTTTCGAGTTATATATTGTTGACATTTTTTAAAAGTTACGGGACTGCTCCTTTCTTTTTTATAGGTTTGGTGATAAAAGTGTTTTCTGTGTCGAATAAACTTCCTATAGTCTAAACAAACATGGAATTATAAGTTTTTCACAAACTAAGCATTGATATAAAACAACAATTGTAGTAGTGTTTAATTTTAATTTTCTTTACTTAATTTTCATCAGGAATATTGTTTTAAAGAATTTGTAAAAAAAAAAAAAGATTTTAATTAAAAAAATATTCATACACTAAATAAAATACGCATACTGTGTGTGTTTGCTTCTTTAATGTACTTATTTTTCATACATATTTGATTAAATTGTAGACAAATTTTTATTTCAACTTGCTTCAAATATTCAAATAATTAATTTTATGACAGTTATTAACTGAATAAATTTTAATGTGTCATACTACTATGAACTTGAATAAAAAAAAGCAATATAAAAATTTTTAAAAAATTACGTGAATTTCTACAAAGACATACTGGTGCAATACTGTAACTACGAGGAAAGTAACTCAGAATAAATTTAAAATTAAAAAATAAAATTTAATTAATGAATTAATAATTTAAAAAACTGTATCAACATCACGTGTCATCCACTACAAGTTTAAAAAAATATTTTAACTAGAGTGGATCAATAGAAAGTATTTTATTAACGACTGAAAATTTAAACTAGATGAATAAATACATAAATATATAGAGCGAGCTAATAGTAGGAATTGAAGAAGCTCAAAGATAAGCAAACATACTATCTATAAACAGTAAACCCTCGCGAATACCGGAAACTGAGTAACAAGATTAAATTTGATAAAGACATATTTTAATCTCGTAACTGCCATCTTCTAATGTATATGTCTCGCTCAAATGGTATTTTAAGTGCCCAGACGTTTATATACGTCCTTCCGAAATACGATTACTTTCTTTGCGCTGCTATCATTACAACTAATCCGAAAGCCTTGAAATACAATTAAAGAACTTTGGAAATGTTTGCGAAGGATTTACGCAGTTCGGAGAAAAATTTGCTTATTTGTGACTTTTATTTCTCCCCCTCATCTACAGAAAAAAGGGTGGCACTGGGGACTTAATCACTTAACTTTTAATCGGCAGTTAAGGGGTTATAATCTAAAATATGAATATATTATTCGATTACGTTCTAAATCTACATTAATCCTCACAGAATTTTAAGATTTGTGTTCTATTTTCTGAGTCCAGTAGTGCGTGGTTTATCCGAACGTTTATTATCCGGAGCGTCAAATATCCAAACGTTTTTTTAACTACATGTATTGTGCATGAATACGTTTTCGAACAGTACAATGCTCTACAGTTTTTTCGCGTAGAGTCAAAAGTGACTGCAAAACCCAAGGTCAGGGATATTTGACGAATTTCAGTTGTGTGATTTGGTAAACGTCTACGCGGAATATTAGGTCAGTTTGTTTCTAAGTGAGGGAGTGTATACGTGATCTTCTGTTAAGTTGTGAACTGCTATGGCTTCGAATTCCAAACGGAAGCTCAACGTCTTGAACATAGATACAAAACTTGAAATATTGCACCGTCTCGCGAATGGAGAAAGGGGAAATTACCGACTTTCACCAATCAATCCTTGGATTTCAAGAATGCGATGAAGATGTAGAAACCTGGATGGCATGCGATGTTGAAGACTGTGGGTTTTAAATGCTAAATGATGACAAGATTGTTACTTCCGTCAACGATGAAACGGACGAAGACGAGGACAACAACAACAAGGTAAGTAGCAAGGGTCCATCAAATGCTGACGTGTTTTCTGCATTACAGACAGCGTGGAGTGGTACGAACAACAATCAAGAGTGCTGTTCTTCTCAACTGCTGCTGCTTAAAAGAGAAGCAGATACCTTGCAGTGAAAGCACGAAAGTGTGCAATGGTGCAGCGAGTGACAATTTTCCACAATAAAAATAAAATTGGTGCATTTTGCACCTATTTTGCTTTTTCTTCCAGCACAATTCCCGCATGTGATGATTCTTATATTCGTATAGTGTCCAGTTTCATGTACTGCATGCATCGCATTTAGTTTTCAGTTATCCGAACAATCGCGTATCCCAACGTTGTAGGATCCCAATTGATTCGGATAAACGGCGTTCTACTGTAAATTGGAATTTAATGTTACATATCCTCGACGTTCAGTTTGTTTTTCTGATAAACATATGTTTCTCTCACGACTAAGTGTTTAAACATTTATGAAGAAATCAAAAATAATTGATCTTTATGATTTCTTAAAATATAAACCTTAAGATAAAATAAATCCCCATGCAAATCTTAACAAATACTTTGTACTTATTTCTTTATTTATGAGGACTTAAAAATACTATTACGAAAAGTAGATACTAATTTTTTCAGGTATCCGACTATCCTAAAATCACCCTACCCCCAAAAAATTTACAATTTTCTATGATTTTATTTTATAGGTCATTATAAAAATAATAAGTTTTTCTATTTTTCATTCAAAAGAACAAAAAATACATGTGTTTAGTAAAAGCAGATGCCATAACTTTACATAAGATGTTAAACTTTAAAATGCGTTTTACTCGAAATGTGTTTTTTTCAAAAAAACTCAAACGGGGACCGAGATTGCTGAAAAAGTTTTTAAAATAATTTACTGAATTTCTTTTTAGGTATGCCCCCTGTATAGCAGTAAAAGTGTTTTAACCGTTAGATTTTTTATTACAAAATTTGAAGTTCTTATGTGAATATAATCACTGTATTTTTAAGCAATTTCATGTAATAACCAATATTAAGTGCTCTATGTTTCGTAAAAATCAAAATATCTCTTATCGTGGAGGTCATTTCAAAAAGTTATACAAAAGTAATACATCAAAATTGAAAAAAAAATGAGAATTAGTTCATTTACTATTTGTACAGAGAGGGCCCCTTTTATGTCATTTTTGGTCAATTGTGACATTTTTTTAATAGTAATAAGTAATTTTTAATAGTAATTTTTTTAATAGTAATTTTTTTAATAGTAATGATTTATAATTCTCTCTGAATTTAAGCCTTTTTTTTTCTTATAAAATGTACTAAATAAACCTAAAACCCTCAAAAAGATCTCCATTTTTTTTAATTGACAAGTAGTCGGATACCTTAAAATACCAAATGATAACTGAATGTCAATTGCTTTATGTAAAAGTAGTTGAAATAGAAGTTTCACCATCTTGACTTGCATTGCTTTTGCCCCCTTTGGTTTACGCGACACTAAAGTTATGATGTATTTAACTAAAAAAAACTTCAAACCAATAAATCTACATTAAGTGTATTAAAAATACAACGATGAAATTATATTTAAAATGAAACAAAGTTTAATAAAGGAACACACGGATCAACAAACATGTATCTATTTCCGTAGTTCAATATCCCAATCAGTCAAGAAGCTAATGAAGTGAAAATACAACACATAAACTGTAGCACCAGAAATATACCCACACCCTCGGATCAACATTCCAAACTTTCTCCAATCAGGACCGGCGAACATAAAATCTGCCTAAATTATACGTTTCTACATTTCATGCACTGGTTTCTACTCAAGCGTCAGTAATGGACATGAAGTCCAGTCCAAGGTATTGAATGAATGTGGAATTAATTTAGTGAACGAACTCTGGATGAAATTGCTGCATTCACTAACAATTGATTCTAGCAGGGTGGACTACCCGGGTGTTGATGTGTGGTAGGTTTACTTAACGAGTTCACCTACGTTTCAAACACAACAGAGAAAGATGGGATGCTTTAATTGTTTAAAAATTTATCTACATTTGACTCTGCTACATTATGTTGTGGACGGAAATTAAAGATTTTTTACAGAGAGAAATTGCATTTGAAGGCGGAATTAGATTATACGTTGGTTATTTCTCCCCCAAATTGATTATTCTATTTTAAAGATTAAATATATTTTTTACCAGTTTTCCTTTTAACCAATGTTGATTGAAATGTCATTAATATAAAGTTATTTCTCTTACAATGAATGATGATAATTTTACTGTTATCTAAGTCGATTTTATTTGATCAGAGTAAGTCATGTAAATTTTTATACTTTGCTGGTGGTTAAGTTTTCTATGAAAATGTAGAAATAATTTCAAAGTAGGTTGATGACAGAATATTTATATATAGTACTTGCACATTCAACTTCATGACATTTTAAAGTGTATTTAGTTTAATTTTTTCTTGCAATTAATTAATATTGAATTTTGAAGAACATATTACTGAATATGAAAACTGATATTCGTTTCAATCAAAAAATATTCCATGAAATTTGATCATTTTTAATCAAGAAATATTATGACACACATTATTTTTAATTGAAAAATTTCGTATGGAAATTTATATACATTTTTAAGCAAAAAGTGTTGTGTGCAAGTTGTAGAGAATCTTTCAGAAATATTTAAATTGGATTCCTTTGATGTGTTTTTTTATGACATAGTTTATATTTTTAATAACCAATTTTTTTAATAATAAACAATTTAAAGAGTTTTTTTTTAAAATATTGTATTGCTATGATGGGAAATATGAGAATTTGACTCGTTTTGTCGATTGCTATGGGAGATTTTTGTCTGCCTTTTGAACCAGTTATATTACATTTAGTATATTTTAAAAATAATTCAAATGCTTGTTATAATTAAAAAAATAGTTTTTTAGATAAGTCAGGTAATAATAACCAAAACATTTTCTAATGCAAGTTTACAGATAACATATTATAAAAAAATATTTAATAATGCATACTTTTTAAATGCATAAGAAATGATATCAGGAAAATTTTTATGTTATGAGGAAGACGAATGTAAATTAAAACCTAAAAAATGATGTTACTTCATATTTAGAAGCCTGAATCAGTTGCTTTATGAAATAAATGCGAAGTGCTCTGTATAAAAAAGATTAAAAAAATGATTATTTTATCTCATCTGCGTTTTATATATATATATATAACTTTAAACAGATATATACATTATTCCGCAAGTCACCAACAGTAAAAAATGATATGAACATAACACTTATCGACTGCTCGGATGAGGAATTCTTCATTCCAGTCGTACAATGCGTGCATAGCATGTTTGTAGACCGGATGGTTGGTGGCTAAAATAAAACTCATGTGATGGACAACAGTTGAAAACTTCGTACTTTTAAAGTGCATGAATACAGCAGGACCAACATCATAACTTGATTGCAAAAAAGGTCAAAACTATGCCAATGGCATCAACAATGTAAACCTCCTGCTGTTTCTTCCGTAGCATGTGTTCTTGTTTGAACCATATCAAAGAGCTTTGCAATGGATGGATTGCGCTAGCGTTGCTTCTTAAGGCGTCTACATTTCCTTGTATGATGTTTATTGCACTTTCTGATACTGAGCAAGAAACCCAAATGTATTTATTTGAATAATTTTGCTTCAGAGACATTAAATAGATTATATATTCTTATAACAGAAATTCAGTCATCGCAATTTCAAACTAGATTGATATATCGTTGCACGGATGGATGCAGGTTGATTGATTGAATATTAACGTCGCACTGTTCAGCTACACGAGGGCTTTTGGCGACGGACCACGTAATTTTGAACCATGGTCAAGTGACGTGGACGACACCTGAGCTGGCACCCCCTCTCCTAACTACCACACCACACCAACGGGACGGATGGATGCAGGAGAGCGCTGTTACTGAAAATAGAAATTTACCGTAGCAGACATTCTTCTCTGATTACATTTTCTTTCTAATGGCAAATATAAATCTCTCATGTAGCTTTACTGATTAAGAGTTATATTGCAAAATATATCGCATAATATGATTATAGATGTCATTACCTATTACAAGTTAAAAATAGATATTCACGCAAGGACACGCTTCACTAATTTTGGATATTCTGATATGTAACTCAATGTCTAAGTGAAACTGTTTTAAGCACTTGGAATTGTAGTTATTTCATTGTAAACGTCGTGTCTGTGTGTTTTTATACATTCACAGTTATTTATAATGTTAATTTTTAAATATACAATTGTCAATTTTTTTAAATCAGACGTCAATAAGTTTTCTAGATAAAACACGGTTGATCGTGTTCTTGATTAATTTTGTGGGTTTTCTGATAAGTCTATAAGGCAAGCCAGTAACGGCATTCCATTTTATTCGAATACGTTGCTGTGCACGGGTGACTGATTTAAATGTCATTTAACCAAAATGCGCACTTCACTGTTTGCTGTGGCGCACTTTTCTAATTAAATTAGTGTAACAAGTTTATCGTCTGCGATTGCCGAATATTTCACGCACGTGCGGCTGATCGGACAAGGCCCAAAAATCATGGAGATTTTTCCAATCCACAGATGGAGAGTTTATCACGTTCTGATAGGTAGTTCCGTAATAATAAGACATATCTTTTGGATACTTTAAACGCGGACACCCTGTATATATTTTTAAAAAGCTGCTAAAAATTATTAAAATGAAATGTATGTGATTTTAATGAAACTGAAAACATACGGGGTAGGTATAGCAAATATTATATTGATTAACTTAATTTAAAATTGATCTAGATTCAGTAATATTAGAAATATCTTTAATAGTTATTATGCATTAAATTACGAATGAAAACATGAATACTCGCAAATGGTATTAAAATCCAATTACGAACAGTATATCCTAGTCAATATTAATCCCATCATTTATAATTAAAATTTTCAATTATGCGTTTGACACTTCGGGCTGCTGAAGCGAAATCAAAAATGGGTACATATCCATCACGCTTCTAGAATTACACATTTACTTGATTGAAAAGTGAATGAACTAATTCAATTAACTGCGCCAAAATATACACCCTCACTCAAATCAATAGATAAGGCTTTATTACAATTTCCTTAGCGGGTCGCCGCATGCAAATTAATTTTTAGATAGTGCATCTAAACGTCATGATTGAAGCACATGTGAACTTGTTAAATATACGTGACGCCCCGTCAACCCCAGGTAACTGAAGACAGTCAGTATCAATTGAAGTCATTTCAGAAATTTTAAGTTACGTCCTTCATCCAGCATATTAATTTGGCATTCATTCATTTCCATGGACTTAATTTATATCATCGGGTTTTGAAACTGATGAATGAGTAGTAGGCACCAGGCGAAATGCGGGGGCGTTTACTTTATGGAATTTTAACGGCTGTCATTTCTGATTGAAAATAATTTTCTAGGCTGAGTGGGAGGTGGAACATTTCTGATATTAAAAGTCTATGAACTGCCCTTTCACTCAATTAATTACATGATTGATAAGGATATTTGTTTGAAAGCTCAGTTGATATAGTTAGAAATTTGATGGAGCAAAATACTGTAGACACAGTGCTTCGCTAACTTTCAAAATTTGCGACGCAAATTTTAAACATAAGTTTCATCGCCCCCCTTCCATACAAAATAAATGTATTGAAATCAATAATAGTATGGGTTGAAGTAAAGTTGGAACATGACTTTTTAATCATGAACCATAAAATTATCAAGATAGATATTAAATTATATATATACTTTTATGTATGACAAACTGGTTCTTAACTTAGTATTGTTATATTAATTATGAAATGCATTGCGTGCAGTAATGATACATTTATAAGTATATTATACTAGAGTAAATGTATATTTTTTTTTCATTATGTCAGAATGTATTTTGTTATGTTTCCTTCCACTAAATTAATATTTAATTATAATTTTTTTGAGAAAATAATCTTTTGTTTTCGACTTTTTATTATGCTCACGCCACCTTCTTTTGCAATGATATCATACCCTCTAGTTTGAGAAACACTGCTGTAGAATGTAAACGTTGTCTGAACAGGTTTCAAAATTTAACTTTCTAAGTTTTTGATTTGCTACATTTTAATACTAAGATAACTTTTCCAAATATATTTACAAGCAGTTTGAGCCTTTTTTAAACAAAATCATTTAACTGCATTTAATTTATGAGAATATTGTGGAATATGATACATATATATACAGCAGAACAGAATAGTGTAAGTCAGTGATACTTAATCAGTGGCCCAAGGGCCGCAAGTGACCCACCAGCCTTTTCTGAGAGTCCCTGTGATTGCCAAGTGATCATAAAAAATCCAATTATTTATGAACAATGTACCAACAAGTTAGTGGAAAATTCTATCAATCAAGCAATTGCATCTATCGATTTGATTTGTTTTTGATAGAAGAATGCAAACAAAAGGCTTGGTCTTGGATGGAAAAAAAATAGGAACTACTTCCTGAATCAGTAGAAAAATGCATAAAAGTAACTTTTTTGTGCGTGTTTGATAAAAATGTTAATATAGTTCTAAAACAGATGCCCCCTAAAAATAATTTTAATATTTTGATGAATTTTGCTTTGTTTAATATTCCTTTGGTCTCAATGTTTTTTTCTCCACTATCCCCACTATTTTAGTGGCCTATACCTATATATACCTAAAATTGCCTAACATATACATGTGACCCGGCAGGAAAAAAAGGTTGAGAATGTTTCATTTTTTGAGTGGTTCTCAAGCTAAAATAGCTGATCACCCTTACTGTAGCCTATTTTGCTCTATTTTGTACAGCTTTTTACTGTCATTTATCCATCAAAAACCTTTCTGTGATTAGCTAGATTCTCAATGTAGCCATAGAACTGATTCTTTTTAAACTTACATTAAATTCCCTTAGGATTAAAGAAGTTTCTTCAACGTATTCAGATTATTTTACGTAATAAAATCATCCCATATTTTTGTTTATTCACTATATAATTCAAAACTTCTTATTTTCAATAATATTTCACACCAAAAATTAGATGGCAGATGCTTAGAACAAAGGTTTTATTCAAGTGTTCTCTATGCGCGCTCTCTCACTACATTTACACACACACACACACACACTTTTTATACACTACGGCCCTCTAGCGACAAATACTCACTTATTATATATGGACGTTAGAAGAATTATTTGAAAAACACTGAACAGTTTTATTAGTAAAAATTCTGCTGCTTCCATTCCCCAACATTCAAAATGACTATAGATTGGGAAAAACCGAAAAATAACAAAACCTGACTAATTTTTTATTTAAAAAAAGTGTTAAAACTAATTGATAAGAAGGTTTTGATGGTTAAAAAAAATAATTTTTATCGAGTGTTTTATAAAAATTTCTAAACTTTTTCTTAAAACTGCTTTTTTAGAAAAATAACTTTTTATGTCCTTTCTGATTTCAATATACCTCTTTCTTCGGGACTAAAAAAAATAATTGTTTGAAATTCTGGATATTATCTTTTTATTATATTCAGTGTTTAGCTATTTAAGCAGCAATTATTTAATGATATTGCATGACTATTCTTAATTCTTTGTTGACTAATATCTATAGTATTTTTATACTTTATTTTACATTATTATTAAGACTTTCAGGTTTTCCTCTATAAAATATAAAGTTGTATCGAACTTTAAAAGAAGAAATCCCACGTTTGCTTAAATACTTATTCAACTATTACGCACCGTTCCCTTAATTCTTGATGAAGTTTAAATATATCGTTCTTGTGTATTTATCTATTCTTTAAAATGACTATTGATGAAAATTCTAAATATTTGTGTTGTATTATAGAAGCAGAATACACATAGATTCAGGATAAAAGTTAACATAAATTGTTTCCAAAATATTTGCCTTCAAAGCGAAATAGAAAATTTTAAAGCAAGATATTCAAAACTCAGAGTAATATACATAGCTTGCAAACTCAAATACACTTAGTACAGACATGCTTTACAAACGATTGCGTATACATGTATATCGCGCACATAAACAGAGATAAACCTTGCAAACGAATTATTACTGGTGAAAATATTTAAGCATTTCATTTTACCTATAAAAATTATTAAAACTGTGTTTAAAAGCGAAATGAAATTTTACATAAACACAAATATATACAAATATATATCATGTATTGGAGTAATTCTTAGAATGGCAGGAGAAATGCAACGTACAGCCGTTTATCATATATCATATTATATTTTATCTTTAATGTTCATAAAAGCAGTCTGTATTCCAAGCCATGACAAAATGACTTACTTCAGCGTAGATAAGGAGCCAGTACGTCGTTCGTTTACGTGGTTCTTTGTAAGTCCGCTGAAGTCGAAGTGAAAATACTTATGCGGGAAGTGGGTTGACTTGTTCTTGTAGGAAGTTTACCCCAACTGACTCTTGAAGGGTTGGGGATTCGTCACATATATACAGGTGGTTATCAAAATAATGGAAACATCTGAATAAAAATGGCATTTCTGCCTGAGCATCTAAATATAATACTAACTTACAGGGTTTTTTATATGTGTAAATATAAATGCATATTTTCTGGTAGCTTGTAGTACCTTTATAGAAGACCTAAAATTCTTTGTTCAAAAGTGTAAAATGCCAGACATCTCAAATTTTCAAAGAGGCTAAATTGTATGAGCCCGTCTAGCTGAAAGAAGTGAGACCAAAACATCCCCTTAAGCTTTTTTAGATGTATGGTGTCCAAAGTTATGAAAGCATACACACAGCGCAACAAGACAGGCTCGGCAAAGCAAAATAGAGGACGGATAAAGAAGCTCAGTGAATGAGCCCGGTTGGTATTAAAGTGGATTGTATTGTCTAAAAAGCAAACAACTGTTACAAAAGTGACTCCATAGCTCAATCAGCATCTGGATTCTTCAGTGTCAAAGATTACAGTCAGAAGGCACCTTCAAAAAAAGTATATTTATGGTAGAGCAGCTATTTCCAAGTGACTTGTCACAGATGTTAAGGCCAAACACCGTATAACGTGGTGTACCACTCACAAAACCAGGTTAGTTGATAAGCTTAAGAAAGTAATATGGTCTGACGAATCGTATTTCGCACTTTTCTCTTCAACATGAAAGGTGCACGTTTGGAGGACACATGCACAAGTGTATGATCGTGATTGTGTCATTCCAACTGTCAAACATGGAGACGGATTTGTCATGCTAAAGACAGCCCTTGTCGTGGTTTTCTGCTAGATCAATCATTACCCAGAAAGAAAGCATCACTGAGGATAAAGATAAATCTTATTTGACTTTGTTTCGTGAAGGAGATGGAATTTTCCAGAATGATAATGCAACTATCTATGCACCGGGACCTGTCTAATCATAGTTTGATGAATACGAAGATGAAAGTGTTAAACATCTACCATGACCGCACAGTCACCCTGCTTTAATATAATCAAACTGCTATGGTCTATTTGGAGCATTTATTAAGCAATAATATCCACCAGCGGAATCTTTTCTAGAACGTTCCCAATATATCCATGAAGAATGGTACAATATTCCTTGAAACACTAATCAGCACTAGAATGGGTCGATTCCTAGGATAATCTAATCTGTGTTGCATGCCAAAGGTAGTCTTACACCTTACTAACAGAGGATTCCTTTTGAACCTAAGATGTTTCAATTGTTTTAAAAACCACATGTATATATATATACATATATATATATATATTGTATACATATATATATAAGTGCTCCAATACATTTTTTGTATGATAAGCCACATATCAGACTTCTACTAATGTTTTATACATTTCTGAGGTTATATAATGACAAAAGCAAAACCGCGTATCATTAACAGAAGTATTTCATTCAAAGAAAATATACTGGTAAATTTTGTGGGAAATCATGGTTAAAAAATATCAACTACAATTCCATTTCAGATAAAGTTATACAGATATATTTAAAGATGTTTCAATGTTTTTTTCTATTTATTTTACTGAAAACAAAATTATGATATCTACGTATTTTCTTATTTTTATTTCATTCAGCTTAGTTTCATATGCATTACATTTTTTCTAAAATAACACACACACACACACACATATATATATATATATATATATATATATATATATTCTCCATTATATACTAAATTTATAGCAGTTCTTTGTGTAATAAAATTATTTCTGTAAAAAAAAGAATCATTTCTGCTCAATTTTCTTCATAAACCTTTCTCAAGACATCAAAATAAAAGACCAATATGAATGCTTACAATAGATGGCACGGGGAGTACATTTTCTTTTATACATAATGATCTTGAAAAAATTATTTTCCGTTTTCATTTAGGGATATAACTAAGGGTATAACCATTTTCAAGATATAACTAAGATATATAAGATTATTATTATTTTCATAGATGCTTTGATTAAACAAGTTTACTTCGAAAAAAAAATTTTTATAATGTAATGAATCTTTGGCAAACTAAACATAAAATGAATCCAAAATTAAACACTAAAAAAGATTTACATTTTTCAAATTTTCTATCAAGAAAACTGTGTCTCTTTCTGAGATCATACATTTTTAAATTTTTCCATAATGTAAAAAACAGACATTAAATACTTTTCTTGGAAGTACCTTGTTTATATCAGTCTCAACTTAAGCTCAGATAAATAGAACTTAAATGAAACAATAAGGTTTTACATACAATGAAAAAAAGTTATGAATGAATAAATAAGTAACTTGGAAATGAGATCTTTACAATATTTGACTTTGAATGATATATACTTGTGTAAATTAAAAGAAAAAAATGAAGAAATACAAAAAAAAAAGAGAAAAAGAAAGGGAGAAAGGAAGAAAAGTGTAACGTGGCATTATTTAAGAATCTGTAAGAAAATTTTACTATTTTATTCTGAAAAGAAATGTGTTTTGAAAAAAAAAAGGCAAGCTTATGTTGATTTGAATTTGTTCCATTTCATTTAGTATGCGTGAGGAGGGGTGAGTTGAGTGAAAAGATATTACTGAATGTTTTTTTTCCTTGATTTTCAAATCTGTTTATTGGCGCTTATCAAGATTCGACTAAGAAGTATGTTCCATCCTAAATATTTATCTTCCAGTTCATCGCTTTTACGACAAGTAATGGAAAATTGTTTCATGAATATGCAATGATGATTAAATTTTCAAATAATATATTTTAGCACAAAGGGAAAAAAAAGTGCTTGATGATCAAAACATTTCTTATGAAAATAAACTGATGATAAACGTTATACATTTCGTCTTGCCTTATAAACTCGAATGTGTTTAATGAACAAAGCAAAAATATTTAAGAAAGTAAATTTTGTAAGAAATATATGTTCTAGCTAATATTATCGTAATAGGAAAAAAATATTACACAGTAAATATATAAAGAATTTAATGCAATTCAAGATTTTAAAAAATTGGAACATAACGCATTTTTTCCTTTAAAATAGGTTTTTTATGTTCTTGATTTATTTACTGTTTTTTTTTTTACTTTTCTATTTTTTTCTTCATTTCATTTTCTTTTAAAAATGTAATGGTTACATAGTAAGTAAAAAATAAAATCCTGAAATTATAAAAATTGATCTAACATATAATTTTAGAAATTTATATTTATTTACATAATAAGCTTTTAATCCTTGCGGAAGTTTTCACTGGTTTAAGCATTTTTTTTCTAAAAAAAATATTTCATAGCCGAAAAAAATATGAGAAAATGTAAAATAAAACAAATTTAAGAAACATTTCTTCTTGGAGTTTTGAGGGAACAATAAAGTTATAAATTTGCGTATACTACAGACACAAAAAATACAAGCGAAACATGATAAATGAGGAAATGATGCATTCCAAAAAACTAAAATTGATGTTTTAGAACTAATAAAAAAATTAAGAAAAAAAAATAAATATATTATTCAAGCAAGCAATATAAATTATAAAGCGATTTAATTCGAAATTTTTAAAATGTTGCGAATATCAATCAAAAATCTCAAAGACCTGACCTGGGGTAAACACATAATAATCTCTTCATATCAGAAATTTCTTTTCATCAAAGATCTGTTTCGAATAATTTTCTATAAAGCAAAGAATAATTAGGATTTCATTGGTTTTTGTAACAGATTTAATATGCAAAAACTGCAAAGTAAAAGTGATTAAAACTCGAAAAAAGTGACAAGATCCTTTTTTTTTTTTTGTAAATACTAAATTGAACTCTGTGTAATAAGTATAATTCTTGTATTAGCAAAAAAGCTTCATATAATTATATGGTTAAATAATTTAAATTAAGATAATTTTTTGACATAATACTTGTGTTAAAATAACTCTTTAGATCACGTATTCCTATGCAAAAATGTACCTAAAATACGAGAATTGGGCATAAGTCATGATAACTTTTTTTTTTTCTTGAGATATGTGAAGAATCACGAATGTATATGCGTCCTGTGAAAGTTCTGCAGGCATAGTGTGTATGCAAAATAACATTTGTCTCTGTGATAGCTGGAAGTAGCGTAGTGAGGGCTGTGAAATCAGTCAGTTAGTAGGTGTCGTGTGAGATGGAAGTAACCGGTGTTGATCAGCGCGCTTACATCAAAATAGCCATTCTCCGAGGGAGAAATGCGATGGAATGCCACAGTGAATTAGTGGAGGTACTTGGGAATAATGTCCTACCATACCGTAGAGTAGCACGGTGGGTAGAGAAGTTTCAACAAGGACATGTGTCAACCAGTGATGAGCAACGTGTTGCGGCAAATGCTGACGATGATGGTATTCAGCACCTCCCACACCATTGTGGTGACAGTAGCAGGAGACTACAATGAGGGTATTTAGGCCCAGGTTTGTCATGTCAACTTTATGTGAACTGTATTGCCATTCGTTCGCACAGTGAAGGCCATATTTACCTGTATACTACCGTAATTAACCCGCGGTCACTCGCACCTGTTTTTGCTACCGTCGATACACGCGGGGTGTATAGAACACCTCAATCTTTTGACACGTGTATTTAATTATGAAAATAAAAGTATGATGCATATTTATGAAGTACAAGATGTTTTTGTATTATACAAATAAAATTATTAAATTTATTGCATACAAATGAGACTAACATTAATTTAAACTAAACATACAAAATTTTTATTTTTAAACACATTTTATATTTTTTCATAAACCAGTAAAACGCATATATCAGTAATAAATATACTTTATAATTAATGAGATAATGATTGCAGAAAGTAGAAAAATAATATTTTAATCATTTTCCAAACATTCAGAGCGGACTGTATACATATGCTCAACTTCTCGCGGGAGTTCTCAGCCCCCCAGATAAATTTTTGAAGGTCATTACATTCCAATCGTTCAGGAAAGAAGGATTGCATCAGGCCTGAAGGTTCAATAATCTAAAATGTGCAGATACTGAAAAAAATGTGGCTCTACGTATTCTTTTTAGAATTCTGGGAGGATTATCTTGTTGAAGTGGTGTACAGAACACCCCGCGCGAATGATCGCGGGTTAATTAGTGTGTTGCGATATTTCAGTACCATTCATTGCTCACACATGAAGTTAACACTTTGTCCTTTTGTCTGTATATGTCATATTTTCCAACCGGGATGGTATCTTTAAGAAAAAAATAGTTGACATGACTTTTGCCTCAACCCTCATATCAAATTCCTAAGAGAAAAAAACCCACTTTTACAAGTAACTCTTTCTTCAAACAAAAGTTTTATCAACTTAAACAAAATGCTTTAGTAATAATACCCAACATCAGATGCAAATATGATTGATTTTATACAGAATATCATATTGACAATTTGGGGAATGAAATGGAAAAAATGTACCCTAGTGTACTGAATTAGGAAACCGTCTGACCTGAGTCTTATAGAGAAAACTTGAAGAACGAATTATAAAAGATTTTTTGAAGAACCAATGAAGTTCAGTAGGTAGCATATGAAAAAGAAACGTAACTTGATTTTTAAAGTAAAGATTGATTGCATATGTACTCAATTCATTTTTACACGGCCTTAGAAAAACAAGTAAGAAAGTATGTGCGACATATGGTAAATTTGTGGATATATTCCACAATTTTAAAAAAGTCGAGTAAGTGGAAAAAAACTAAATCCTCCTCCCCTAAGAAAAACATGCAAAAACAGTAATAATAAAACCTATATATATATATATATATATATATATATATATATATATATATATATATATATATATATGTCAGGTTTGAAAAGTTCAGATTCAAAATTAAAGAAGTAATAAATGAAAATAGAGCGAACTCTTTACCATCGCGTAAGGATTTGTGAGTAAATACGCCTGTTAAAAGGTGCAACGAGCGCTGACGAAGGCGAACTCATACCAGAAAAGATTTGGCTGGTGTCTCCTCGCTGAGATGTTGTTTTTTGTACCACCCGGTTGCGCGGCAAAAGGTCCGCCATGTTAGATTTTATGTGATGGAAGCGCAATAAAGAAGTATTTAGAAGATGATGCCCTCCTCATTTTACCAGCAGGCCTGGGGCCTGACAAGAGCCGGCAGGATGACTTAAAGAACTGCAAAAATATGCCACGAAACCAAACGAATTAACTCAACAAATTCTTCTTCGAACGAGCGACTGCATTGAAAACGATACTACCATGGAGGACGACTCTTTCCGGCAGGAGTCACCAGTCAACACATCCAAAGAACCCTTCTTTTTTCCTGAATTTGACTTTAATAAGTTTATCAGTTTTAAAAGTTTTCTTGACTGTTTTGATCAACAATGTTTGGAATATCAAAAAGACGAACAATGGAAGGAGCAAAATATTCCTAGATATCTCACGGGAGTCTATTTAAAATTTTGGTATGAAAACCAATTATTTGAAAAGTCTTACCAAGAAAGCAAAGAATTATTAATGACGGTGTTCGATGCGACGAAACAAGAGGATATTCGAAAATTTCAAAACCTAAAATTAAACGACACTAAAGAATTAATTTCCTTTTTTTTACGGAAAAACTTTCGTTGGGGAAGAAACTAAATTATGATGACAGTTCAATTGTGGAACATATGACATTATCCAGTCCAATTCAATATCAAAAGTTTTTAGTTATCAAGAAGATTTCGACACCCTGCGAATGGATCTCAACCATGCGACAATTAATCGCAGTAACACCGGACAGCGCAGACCGAAAACCGGTAGATACTGGAAGTTATACCCGATGGTATAACCAAGCCGACGGTAGTGTACACAGAGGAACTGATCCACGGAACCGATTCCAATCAAGAGGAAATCATGGACAGCCACATCAATCTCACATGATGAGAGTCAGTGGGAGGCAACAGTTTAACAGTCAACCTAGGCAGTTTGTACAACAGAATCGACATAATTTTCACTCGCCCAGAAATGATGAAAATAACCAGAGGCAAGGAAGACAACTAATTATTGATTCAATGGTATGTTCCAAGCACTTTTATACTCTAATTGACACAGGAAGCAATGTGTCATTAATTCCAATAAATTTATCTAAACAATTAAAAAACATTAAAATTTTAAAAAATAGTAATGTAAAAATAAATCAAACTTGTGGGACTATTCATCCCAAAGGTATAATTAACGTTTATATGAATATTGGATGTATATCTAAGCAAATAGATTTGTTTGTAATTGATACTAAATTGCCTTATATTATTTTAGGACTTGAATATTTACATTTATTTAAGCTTGACATTAGTATTCGTAACATGTGTATTTTTCAATGTGGTAAAAATTTAAGTAATATTAAATTTGTAAATAAGTGCGTTGGTGAGTTGAGAACATACCATGGGACATATTGTAAAACACTTAATAATGAAGATAATATTAACGTTAAGAATAATAAAGGTTTAGATCAAGTACCAGACAGCCCTGAAGCTGATCTGAAAAGATTGTTTAACCCAGCCATGGTTGTTGAGGACACAGTACCAAAACAAACTAGTGAGCAATGGAAAGATGTAACCCAACTTCTTGACAAATTTCAAACCATATTTTCCCAAAATAAATATGATGTAGGTTGTATCAATTTAGAGACACAAATAATTCATTTAATCTCAGACCTTCCTATAAGTTTACGCCCTTATAGATACAGTCAACAAGAATCTAAAGGAATACAAACACAGATAGAAGAATTGTTAAAAGCAGGTTTTATTAGACCCTCCCATAGCCCATATGCTGCCCCTGTAACTTTAGCATACAAAAAGGATGAAGGGAAAAGATCAAGATTATGTATCGATTATAGAAAACTAAATGAAATCACACGAAAAGATTCCACCCCTGTACCTCTGATAGACTTTGTAATTGATAATTTAACTCATGCTAAATTTTTCTCTACGCTCGACTTAACAAGTGGTTATTGACACATTAAAATTCACGAAAAAGACGCAGAGAAACTGGCTTTCACAACTAATTTTGGACTCTATGAATGGTTAAGACTTCCATTTGGCTGGAAAAACTCCCCAGCTGTTTTCCAAAGAACTATAAGACAAATTTTACAAAAATATCAGTTAACTTTTGCTTTAAACTATTTTGATGATATAATAATTTTCTCACAATCTTGGGGGAAGAGCATTTAACTCATTTAGATACAATATTTCAAATTTGTAAAAAAAGAAAACATTAAACATAAAAAATCAAAATGTCAGTTTGCACAGGAAAAAATAAAATTTTTAGGATATGAAATAACACAAGGTCATTATTCCCCAAGTAATCCAAATATTGAAACAATAAATAAATTAGCACCACCTAAAGATGTGAAAGAACTCCAAAGATTTCTTGGTTCCATCAATGTTTATCAAAAATTTATTAAAGATTATGCAAAACTTAGAGTACCATTAAATAAATTACTTAAAAAAGATGCAATTTGGAATTGGTCACATGAATGTCAAGAAGCTTATCAAAAGTTAAAGAGAATTGTTTAATATCAAAACTATCTTTATCTTATGTTGTTTTTTCTTAACCTCATTATTAATATAGTCATAGTGGAAGTATTAGATGTGTGATATTTTTCAGAAAACAATTCTATGTAACACAAAGTTTTATACCAAATTTTTGATACTTTGTTATTCATTATTGGTATTTTTTTTTTGTACATATTAGGATTCACCAGCCCACTCTTTTACACAATTATTATATCTTCTAGATTTTTATTTCATTTGGGGAATTTGATGTCATTGAAATATAATTTTTTCCCTGGGGACTTGCCAGTCAGAATTGGCCAATCTGGCTGTGCCAGGCTTCAGCGGAGGGGGGAATTTGTCAGGTTTGAAAAGTTTAGATTCAAAATAAAAGAAGTAATAAATGAAAATAGAGCGAACTCTTCACCATCGCGTAAGGATTTGTGAGTAAATAAGCCAGTTAAAAGGTGAAACGAGCGCTGACGAAGGTGAACGCATACTAGAAAAGGTTTGGCTGGTGTCTCCTCGCTGAGATGTTGTTTTTTGTACCACCCGGTTGCGCGGCAAAAGGTCCGCCATGTTAGATTTTATGTGATGGAAGCGCAATAAAGAAGTATTTAGAAGATGATGCCCTCCTCATTTTACCAGCAGGCCTGGGGCCTGATATATATATATATATATATATATATATATATGTGTGTGTGTGTTATATATTTATAAAACAAAAACATTTTATTTTTTATAAGGAAAAAAATTAAAATAAAATTTCAGTGAACATTAAGTGCATAATAGTGCAAAGTGCAAAGAATATAAAAATTCAAATTGAAATTAGGAGTAAAACCTTTTTTTAAAATTTCTAACGGGTTGCGTGAATTGGTGTTTTATCATTGAAGAACTACTCCATTCCAAGGGAAAATGTGTATCTCTTTAGTGATGCACCCTATAGGCGGATACCAATATCCGCAGGTAATTTTAACGCCCATTTTTCTCCCCAAAGGAATGCACCTGGGCTTTGACAATGCAAATCTGTACAAGGATTTAATTTTGCGAGAGCACCCAAGCCAAACAGACACTCTAGGGATAGTTTACATGCCGTGTATTCATACGACATGGTCACTGTTGATTTTCTGTATCACGAAAATCCACGGACTTGGGCTGGGGATGAAGCCGCAAACTTGAGGACAAAATACCAGTGGCAAACCAACCACGCCAACCAGCTGGAGTAAAACTAACTTATAACTATACATAGCTATGTGATAACAAGCGTGCACGTTTATTAAGAACTGGATCAAAAATTATATCATCAGTAGATGTGTCAGACATGTCTAGCACCGTCAGAAATGTCCATTTTAATTCAAATGAAGAACTGTGTTCATTCTTAATGTGTGTTCTCTTTTTTTCCGTTTCTCACGTTGCTTATTTAATTCTTGACATTCCGCTACACAAAACTTACGTTGAAATTTTAATGCAAATTCTATGTAAGGATCATGAATAAGAAAATGCTGTTCCATATTTGTAGCAAATTCCATGCTCTCGCGAATTAAATCTGCTGTTAAAGCTAAACTTCACCTTCGACTTTGTCATTATCAACTTCATTGTTATCATAAACTGTCATAAATTCAATCAAATCGGGCTCATACAAAAGGCACGAATCCCCAAATTTTTGTTTTAATGATAGCAGCGTAGAGAGTGAGCGACTTACCCCTGAAGTTGCTACCTCACCGTCTTGTCTACCTAAGGGTGTGGGAGGAAAGAAAATAGAACCAGAAACTTCCATAATCACAGTTATTTATTTGCTCAAACACACTGATCAACAACAATTCAATCTCTAAGTGAATGTCAAAGGAATATTAGAGAGAACGCAATAAACATTAAGGAAACAAGCGCAAGTAACCAATTTAACTTAACCTAATCCGTCATTGAATACAAACCCCCAATCCACTAACTTAATACAGTGGCAAACCCTATTCATAATCTTAAGCAGCGGAAATCAACTAAACTTAATCACACCTGTGCAGCAAATACAACAACGTCTCTCTTAGCTCCTTTTATAATTACAAAAACTCTGACTTTATATAGTCGAACTAATCTACATATCAAAGTTTCTTCTTGAGAGGGATAAAAGTGAATTAAATGTGAATGCTTGGGCCGTGGGTAGCCTAGTGGTTAGAGCATCGGACCCCGAGTACCCTCCGAGTACACGCGGAGTACAAGCTCGTTAAATCAGTGGGTCCGTAGTCTTGTGGGCTGAGTCACAAGCGCACAGACTGGAGAATATTGCCCTCCCTTCAGTTCCAAGCAGTATTTGTGGAGGTGGAGATAGGTGGTGGTGACATCTATGGTTCCTTTCGGGGAATTTCGTCGAGCTAAATCGTACTGTCACCTGTATGGTGCCCAAGCCCAACGACAGACGTACTTCTAGCCCCTTGCCACGATGAATTCCGTGGGCCTCGTTGTGACTTCGTTAGACAGGTGGCATTAGAAACAACAACCCGTGAATGCTAGCCCAAAGATTCCCTAAGAGGATTTGTGTGAAAGGCCGCGTAAAATTCCGTCACCAGAGAAAATAATAGTATTTTGGAAGGACAGATATATCCATCCGGGGCACATAACGCACCGGTTGAGCAAAACGGATATATACGCCGGTGGCACTTAAGATGTTAATAAAATCCCTATATTTATTTATTTGTATTATACATTATAGTTAAAGAAGACTACTGACGAAAGTTCTATTTTTATCTTATGCATACACTCAAAGGAATTCTTATGCTTTTTAGATTTGTTTTCAAATACAAAGTATGAGAGACTTTTAGATTTACTAAATTCTTTCATTGGTGTTCCTTAAATTAAAGTAAATCAAATGAATACGTAGCTACTGTTTATTTTTTTAACATATACTCTAGAGATCAATTCTATTCCTGTATGGAATATAACTCAAGCAGCGATAAGAAAATATGTTCCATTTACTTCATCCTTTTATTTTACCGTAAAAAAGTAAAGTCTACGGATTATAAGAAACTGGATTATTTGGAAGGTCAGCTCTGAAAATAACGTTAAAAAAGTACTACTCCACAGAGACCGAAAGTTTCTATAATCTCGTGAAACATTTTTCTCAGAAATAGATTTTTATTCCTTGAGTGAAAACTTGTGGTACAAAAGCTTTCCTCATTTTTTTTTCTGAAGGTGCACTATTCACGCAAAGATCTACTTCTATAAAGATACTTTTTTTGAATTTTAAATACAATATAAATGCTGCACGGTAACATGGTAATATAAATCATTACTTCTTCAATAAATGAAAGAAATTCAAGACACGGATTACTCGAAATTAAGGTATGTAATTTTAATTTTTTAATTATTGAATACATGAAATTCATGCATGAAAACGGAAAATCAGTTTCTATGTAATTTTGTACATTTGCAATTTATTTTTAAATTTCACCAGATTAAGAATATAATTTTTTCTGCAATGATTAAAAATTCCTAAAAAAAGGATATTTTTATGCATGATTATTCAAAATCAGTTGATTTGACAATTATCTGATTTTCCGAGTACACACGGAGTACGTGCTCGTTAAATCAGTTGGTCCGTAAGTCTAGTGGGCGGTCGCAGTTGAAACAATGAGTGCAGGGACTGGAGAATATTTCCATCGCCTCCAGTTCCATGACTAAATTGTGATGCTGGAGATCAGTGGTGTCGCCATTTATCATAAAGTCCAACCTGTCTCACAGGTTCTGGCAACATTTATTCCTTCCCTTCGGGAATTTCACCGAGCTAAATGGTACTGCCACCTGTATGGTGCTGAAGGCTAAGACCAACGACAGGCGTACATCTAGCCCCTTATCACGATGAATTTCGTGGACCTCGATCTGACTACGTCAGCCAGGTGGCATGAGCAACAACAACACTATCTAATGAAAAACGCTCGATAAATATCGCTGTGTCACATTGAAGCAGACATACTCAACCTTTTTTCTGCCTGGCCACATACATTTGTTAGCTTTTTCACGAGGACTACATACATATGACTATTTCACGCAAGCCGCAACATGATGAGTTATGGAGGAGGGGAGGAAGAGATATGATTTAAGGCCAAGTTAACAAAGGGAATTTTAAATGTGCAAAATTGATCAAAATATTAAAGCTCCTATATTTTACTTTTTTAATAATTATTTTTTATGCTTTTTATTTTTGTCACTGAATTTTTCTAAATTGTAAGCATTTAAAGAATCACTCCTTCTCAATTTCTGCATCAGTAAACGGTTTCATTTGGTTACCAATAATATTACACATTTCATAGGGTGCCTTTGTTACCCCAATGTGATATTACCACTGACGAAACACTTCTTTGATGTTGCAAAGATTATTCAAGAAAGCCTATTTATCACCTCTTGAAAGAGATCTTCGAGTTAAAGTATCATTGAACGCGATTCATGCTTATTGGTATTTTTTTTAATACAACACTTTCGTGACAAATCAAACAATTACTGACCTATGCTTGTTTCTTTACTACAGAATATAGTTAACTTCTGGAAACAACCTATTTTTCTCGAATATTTTTCGCTTGCAAGATACGAAAAATCATTAAAAATGAGTTCCACTCTTAAAACCGTTGCTACTCTGCTGTTTTCTATTATCATTAATCAGAAAAATAAATCAATTCATACCCATACGACATCGACAGCAAAAATCAAAATTGACGCATTTGATTTTTAAGAAAGAATTTCCAATCAAATTTTTATAAGTAAATGGATTTTTCAGAGCAATGAGCCATGACCGGGCCACTTAAAAAGTTCCCATGAGCCCCAGATTGCCCGCGGGCAGCAGGTTTATTATTGCTGCACTAAAGATATACGATGAGTACTGGCTAAGGGTCTCGTAAATTTTAACTTCGAGCAAGGGATGAGGATGATACCTGAACTGACATCCTCTTCTCCAAACTAACAAACCACACACACGGGAGGACTTTGTGTCTCGAGATATTGAACATGCATTATCACCTCTACACGGAGGGTCTTCAGTGCCGCTTGGGTCAGAGTTAATAGCCACGCTTGACTTAAATTTATGACCATAATAAATGGAGTAAATTGTTGAGAACAATACTACAAAGTTAAATTCTATTTTCAGAGGTTTCGGTTTTATATTCTATTTACAAATTAGCATGAAATTATACAATGTTTCATTGAAAACAAAGATATGATATGCTTAGAATGTTTCTTTTGCAAATAATTATATTATCAGAAGAAATTCTATTTTCCAGTATCCACGTGCTTTAAAGGAACTTCTCTCTCTCTCTCTCGAGAAGTACGCGAATGTCATTTTTAATGTCATATTTTTTGCTGAAATCAAGTGACATTTTTCATTGCTAATCTAATATTGAATTCAAAAAATTAAAACCAAGACTTTTTGTACATTTATGAAGTACTATAAGAATTTTTTTTTAAATAACGTTATATCATATGCGAATGTGTAATTCATAACTTAATGAGTTATAAAATACTTTGTCATTTTTTCATATGTTTCTGATCGTCTCCTTGATAAATAATATTTTACTTCATACTTTTTATTAAATTCGACTCAGATTTAAACATAAAATAACGTATTTAAGGCACAGTTTATTATAATGAAGTGCTAAGAGAAAGGGAGTAATTCAGCTCTACAATGAAATTTTTTCTGAGAAAAAATACTCCAAATAATGAACAATTTGTGAAAATTGCAACATCATGAAAAAGAAAAGTTCGTATGACTGCCCTCCGTGTCAGTGTCCTTTCATATGATGAAATTAACACATACAAGATTGCTGATACCCCATATTAGTAGACTGATTAATTAAATGTAATTTGATGATATTTTACTTATAGAATGGTGAGTATATCTCATTAACAATGGGCCATCCACGAAGTATATCCTCTCTATAAATACCATTTTTTTTTAAATTCAGCTAAATTGGTGCTTTGAGCTAGAACAAATCAACACTGTAAGTGATCGTCACAACTAAATAGCGTATAAATAGTCTTTGGAGATAGTGATTCATTACTATGTGAACAATACTATCACGATAGTACTGCCCAAATTGTAGTCGCTATTCTTGAATTATCTCCTAGAATTATAATGGTTTGGTTGTTGGAAAGTATTCACATGTTTAGCCTTAAAGCGTAATGTACTGAAAGTGAATTTTATTAATATCATTTGGGATCATTCCAATTTAATTTAATGATTTATCAGTATCTATTGCATTCGGACTCCCCCCTTTCCCAGGAAAACTTCAACAATCAAAGAGCTATCTACCTCAACCTACTCGAGGAGGAAGTACAATGACAAATCTTTACGTTAAATTCAAAAGTAATTATTTAATACTAGCTGGTATACACGTTCTTCGCACGGGTGAATTGAAAATTTAAGCAATACAGACTGAAGGATAAAGAAGTTTTTAATGAGTTAATTTTACATGAATTGTAAATTAAACAAAGATAAAAAAGCTTTTTTCTTATCTCAGCTGAACAAAAAACCATGTTTGCTAAATTTTAAGTCTGTAGATATAATAGCTGATAAAAATGTTTTTTTTTCTTACAACGCCCCGTAACTCTCTTAAGGATCGATTTTTGAAAACACCAACTTTCTGCTCAGAAAAATTAACACATTGTTACAAATTTTGTGTAATAAACGCATTAAAATAATGTAAATAATTTGTCTCTGGATGTGCAATACGTTAATATTACTTTCTGATGCATTTATTTTATGTTAAATGGCTGTTACCCGCGACTTCGTCAACGTGGAACTTAACAAAAAAGTGTTTATGCAATTCGCAGAGTTTACGAAAACTTAATAATTATATATTCCACGTAAAGAAATAGCTATGCTATAAGTATAATGTCATTCTTCTACTTTGTGAATCAAAGTTTCTTTTTTGTTTTACTTTTGTTTTTTTGTTGAGCAAAGTGTGTGAGGGACGCATGACCTTTGATACTGTCGATGGGGTGAGGACTGTAAAATCATTGCAGTGTTTGTATGCAGTGTTTGGAATTAAAAAAACAATAGATGTATGAAATTGGCTTACCTCTTTTAAATGCGGAGCCTTGTGAAAAGTCAAATGACTTAAAACCCAAAAGCTTCCTAATTTAAGTTTAAATGCTGTCTATGTAATGGAAAATAGATGTTGCTCAGCGTTCTTAAAATATAATGAAATCATTTGGAATGATTATAAGCATTGAATGCAACTGTTTAAAACAGGTCTAAGTAGCAGTAGGGTGAAATGAATCTGCAAGCAGGGGGGAGGCTCGCGTGACCTTTGATACTGTCGATGGGGTGAGTACTGGGTACTGTTAAACGAACACAAACGAAGCCGCAAGCAAGGGGTAAGAAAGATGCATGACCTTTGACAGTGTCGATGGTGTGAAGACTGTTAAAATCATCAGCATCAGACATGAACGGGAAAATCGCGAGTGTCAGTAATCCAATAAAAAAAAGGTTTGATATAACTGCTAGAAACGTTGAGACAGAATGCTCGTGAAATAAAACAATCCCTATTAAAATAAAAACAATCCCTATTTCAAACAGATAATGTCCACCATTTCATTCGTTTTAATTT
The DNA here is from genome assembly GCA_019973935.1 of Trichonephila clavipes. Classification (NCBI taxonomy): domain Eukaryota; kingdom Metazoa; phylum Arthropoda; class Arachnida; order Araneae; family Nephilidae; genus Trichonephila; species Trichonephila clavipes. Next base: position 457,016 of record BMAU01006932.1, on the reverse strand, counting down.
TATTTTCGCGGAACTCTAATTTTGTTTTCTATAATTAAAGTAGCCTAGGTTATTCATTATAACATTAACTATCTGTCAGTGAAAGTTTCGTCAAAATTGGTCCAGCAGTTTCAGAGATTAGCCGGAACAAACAGACAGATAGAAAGACAGATAGACAAAGACAGACAGACAAAAATTTTAAAAATTGAATTTTTCATATAGGTACCATATATGCTTTGAAATGCATTCAGTAAAAAGCTGTTAATTTCAAATTACAAACAGACACTTCATGTTAATTTATATGTATAGATTCATTATTCACTGTAAGTTAAAAAGAACACATGCTTGCATAAGCTAGATTATTTTCAAGAAAATATATTTCACCCAGATTATCAGTTCTTAACTTTTTTAAAATAGAAAAGTTAATGTATTCATAGAACAAAAGAAATGTAATCCACATACTATTTTTTGTAAGAATAGAAAGAAAAACGTAGGACAGACTTTCGATTCAAAGATGCATGCATGCAATAATCATTTCAATAAATTCATTTTCAATTAAGTATCGGCAAGATATTTTTTGAAAACACTCATTTGTAATACTTTATTTGACTACCGCACCCGGAACAAAAAATTATGTGTAGAAGATTGGGAGCCAAAAATGCAAATTTTATAGTTTTTTCACATAATAAATTCTTTTATTTTTTTCCTTACATAATTTTTTTATAACTTTCCCGTACATTTTCATCTAACATGATTATTTATCATTATTAATGATATTCTATCTTTACAAGAAATCTTATTTCATCGCACTGTTTTGGTCTTTAATTTTTACAGAGCATTGTTTTTTATTCTTTTGGAAATTTGAAATTTAAAAGCAAGCTATAAATATGTGTGTTATTTATTGTAGTAATTATTCTGTGTATTATTAATTGTTGTAGTTAGTCTCTGTGTTATTAATTGTAGTAATTATTCTATGTGTTATTAATTGTAGTAAATATTCTATGTGTTATTAATTGTAGTAATTATTTTGTGTGTTATTAATTGTAGTAATTATTCTATGTGTTACTAATTGTAGTAATTATTTTGTGTGTAATTAATTGTAGATTTGTAGTATATGCGATGAAAAAAATAATTAAATTGTTCACATTTTCAGTAAAATCAATAAAATACTTGCGAATTGAAACCCACTCTGTTATTTTTATCATTTATTAGTATACATATAAAATAAAATGGGCGTATTATTTAAATACATATATTGGTTTGAGGCAAATGTATTCGCAAAATACAATTATAATTTAATTTATTTTCATACAATATAAAAATATTGATCTGTAAAAAATATATCTTAAAGGGAGAATTCTGGGCGATCTAACATATCCGTCACTTTCTTTTCAACGCTCATTCTTTTTTTTCTTTAATGAATTTTCTTTTTTCTAGAAATAACTTTTAAATTACTCATGTTCTAATTTTGATATCGTGCCTACTCCAAAAGAAAATAAATGTAATTAAAAAATGGGATGGATGGAAAAATACAATAATCCTAAAAGGTGTTTTTTCTATTTTGTCCTGTTTAAAGTCATCCTTAATATTTACTCACATCTCACGTTTAATAAAAGATAACCAGTTTTCAGAGATAAGAGGGATGAATTGAAGGAGAAAAATATAGGTAAAAATAAAAAAAAAGGTCGATTTGTGTGTGAAATCTCAAATTATTGTGTTAACAATTTTTACATACTTCTATGTGCTGTTCATCAACAGCTTCTCTTTCTTATAAACCTTTCTTTATATATATTTCTGGGTTTTTTTTCAACTAAACATTTTCTTCATAGTTATACATTTAGAGAATTTGAAATAATATAAAAAGAAAGATGAACAGAAAAGGAGTCCAAGTTATTATATATCACGTACTGTCCTTGCTGATTATCTTTCCATCCTCTAAAAATTGTATCTACATAAAGAGCGTTTTTTTCAGGTATAGAAGTTTAAGTTGGCATTACTTTCCAAGATGGCGACCAATTTAACAGCTAGCAAGTGATTTATTCTCAGTTTGGTTTGGCAATTCATCAAAACAATCATCAAGCAAGGCGTAGATTTGTCGAATGGGCCCAAAACGAGATTGCTATTGTTCTTGATTTTCATAAGCGAATTTTGTTTAGCGATGAAGCGCACTTCTGGTTGAATGGCTACGTCAACAAACAAAACTGCCGCATCTGGAGTGAAGCTAATCCACAAGTGTATGTCGAAACACCGTTACATCAAGAAAAACTGACTGTTTGGTGCGCTTTATGGGCTGGTGGAATCATTGGTCCATACTTCTTCAAAAACGATGAAGGCCACAGCGTTACAGTCAATGGTGATCGGTATAGAGCCATGATTACTAACTTTTTCATTCCTGAATTGAACAATCATGATGTCCAGGAGATGTGGTTCCAACAAGATGGCGCAACATGTCACACAGCTCGTGCCACAATCGATTTATTGAAAGACACGTTTGGTGACCGCCTAATTTCACGTTTTGGACCTGTGAATTGGCCTCCAAGATCTTGTGATTTAACACCGCTAGACTATTTTCTGTGGGGCTATGTAAAGTCATTGGTCTATGCGGATAAGCCACAAACGCTTGACCATTTGGAAGACAACATTCGCCGTGTTATTGCCGATATACGGCCACAAATGTTGGAAAAAGTCGTCGAAAATTGGACGTCCAGATTGGTCTACATCCGAGCCAGCCGTGGCAGTCATATGCCAGAAATCATATTTAAAATGTAATGCCACACGATTATCTTTCGAATAAAAAAAATTGCCTGTCAATCGAATAATACATCGTTGTTTTATTGCAATTTAAAGTTCTATACCTCTAAAAAAACACCCTTTATTACTAATATTATCAGGAGAAATCTACGAGTAATACGCATACATGTATAATTTTCAGCAGTAAATATACAGGTTGGTACAAAACAGTGTGATCAATTTCAGAGGATTATCAATTTCTATTGAATATTGTTATTTACATGGAATTTTCAATGTGGTTTCCTCTAGAACAGTACACACTTTACGTAAGAGTTTCGGCTAAGCTAAAAGAGTTTTTTCGACCATTTTTTTCTTATTTTTCCAACTTCCTCTTAAATTGCTTTTTTGAATCCCTTGAAATGCTCTAACTTTACGTCTATTTAATTGTTTTTTAAGTATCCATATAAAAATAATGGCAAGGGACACAAACAAGGAATAATGATAGTCATTTATCAGAAGGAAGAAATTTTTTTTTTATGTTTCAGTCATTTTATAGATGATTTTGTAGTATGATTTGGTGCACAACGTTCGTGAAAAATAAAGCTTCCTTGACAGTAAAGACGTTTACTTTCTCTGATCTAGTGTTTCAACACTTTTTTATGATATTATTTAGCTTTTATTTTAGACTTCAGTTCTACAAAAAATGGTTTTGTTAAACTTTGAGGGGACATTTCCAACCATATCATAACACCTGATAACGTCTTTGCGACGCTTTTCGAGTAAAATACATAGCATCTTCGTTTTTCCAGATTGGAATGACAGATGAAACAGTTCTTCATCTGAAGCTATCCATGTTTTGTATCTACCTTTGCATAACATTAAATACAGAGGCCAAGAAAGTTTTCTTCGTTTTTCTATGGTCTTAAGAGACATTTGATGACAGACTGGAAAATTTACTATTTTATAGCCAGTTTTCTTCATCTGGCGATAACTTGTTGATTGCTTTATCTGCAGTTTCCTTGTCGTAGGTTTTTAAGGCAAAGGAATTTATGCAGCGATAATTCTTTTCTTTTTCATTAAGAACTTCCTTTCGTTCATCTTTTCTCTTGAGCTTTTGATTACAAGCCAAATTTTATTTTTTTTTTTTTAAAGTTTAGATAGTAATACACTAGAATAATGCCTTTTCTGATTTTAAAATGCTTTATTTTTTATAGAATTGGAACAATCATCCTTTGAAAGCTGTAAAATCCCGTTCCATGTTTGAGGATTTAATTTCAGTACTATAATTTACTAACACTAGTAAAAATGGTTAAATTAGTAATTTAAATGCTTCATTTTTAAAATAAAACCAGTATTAAAACGATAGAAATTTATCACAAATAGTTATATACTTTTAAAAATGGTCACATTAATTTTGAATCAACTGGTATGTTTTGCTTTTTCTTATATTTGAAAATATTTTTTAAAAATATTAATATCTTTTTTCCTTAAGAATTTAATTAAAAAAATCGTGAATAACATTTTTGTTAACACTCTAATGAACAAAAAATAGGTCATTAATAATTACAAAAAGAAATTAACAGTTTAACTGTCATCAGGGTAAATATACGTCTTACGCAATCGGTACGTTAACTACCACTGACGTATACATACGTCTTTCCGAAATACGATCCTTTTATTTGCGCTGCTATCAGTAAAACTATTTCGAAGAGTTTCGAATGCAATAAAATGACCTTGAAAGTGTTTGCGAAAGATTCACTTATTCCAGAGAAAAATTTACCTATTTCTGCTTTTCTCTTTTCTACTCCAATGTACTGCATACGCAGGCCTATGTGAAAAACCGTGGCCTCATCGCGTAACGGTTAATCAGAAGTTAAGATGCTAAAATTTGGAGTAAAATATTGGAGAAGAGTTTTTTTTAAAACAAAACAGTAATAACGTGTACAGATAGATATTATAATAATATTTCAACCTCTTCTTGTTGAAATTGGCCATCTAATAAAGATGTCTGTAGTTGGAATAATAGTTTATGCATAGCTTAGATAAGCAATTATGTATTTCCCATTGTTAAAAAATAAATGTATATTAATTCGATAATAAATTGTTTCGAAATGCAATAAATTAATATAATGTTTAACTTAAATGTAATATGTGATTATATATTTTTCTTTATTTTTAGAATTACTACAGCTAGAGCTACAAATTATATGTCTTAAATTTACCTCGCAAATTCCTATTTAATGTGAGAATTGGATTATATTCCTTAGCACTAAGTAATGTTTATGTTTTGTATAAATTTTATTATTAAAAATCGATCATTTTTGACAACCACCATTGCTTAAAATGTTTATTTTCGTTCCTTTGGTCAATTTGTTCTCATTATAACAAGACGCGTTTCTTATATGTGGATAATGGTTTGATTTAAACGTCATCATTATTTATCAAACTGAACCAGGATGATTACATCTGTGATATTGACTTATAGAATGCATTAAAATTTTATATTAAATTTAATCTCTACATATTTCAAACTATTGTAAATAAAATTCTCAAAATTTAGTTCAATATTTTAATGTGAGTTTTAAAAAATAAATAATACGAATATTTTTAACAGGAACATTTAGGAAAATTAATTTTTATTGCAAAAACCATATTCAACCTATTCTTAAAAGAGTCGTTACATATTTCTTAGCGGTCAAAACATAAATACTTAGTAAACTTTTAAATTAAATTTCTTAAAAATGTTTAAATCGTAAATGCATTGACTCATATTAATTAACTCTTTTCACTGAGTATTAATTACAGTGGACCACAAAAAGTTTCGCACACTTGTGAATTTCCTTTAAAATTTAATGTTATTGACTAATAAAAATTAACATATTGGAATAGGAATTTTTAATGATGTCTGTAACTTGTTCCTAATGAAATAACAATCATTTTTTTTAAAAATAGTATAATTATTGTTTTAAAAAAATTAATAATCAAAAAGTTACTAAAAAATTACTCCACAAAAGTCTTCGTACACTTAACAAATATCTCAACATAGCTTTAAATATTGTATTTCTTTCTTAATTTAGTGCTTAGTAGGATATTTTTAGTGTTCACAACAACTTTTAAATGTCTTGGTATATATTTAATCAGTTTTCTTATAATTTCCGCATTGATTTTCAGCCATTCTTCTACGATTATTGTTTTTATTTCATGTATATGCGTTTATATGTCATGTTTTCTTTTTTTTAAATCAAATTGTCATCAAATATGTTCTACTGGGCTTAAAAAAGGGATTATAAAGGTGTTTTCAGAATTTGGCGACGGTTATAGAGACACCAGTGGCCTACATTGAGTGAAGTGCGCTTGGCATCATTAGTCTGTTAAAAAATGAAGCCATCTGTCATATCCAAATTTTGGGTGAATAATTTAAAATTTCTCTTTAAAATATTTAAAGAGAGCTCATGATTTACAATACCATCAAAAAATTCACATAACCTAATTCTGGGGCCGATTTACACCCCCTCGCAAGAACACCTCCATGCTTCAGCATGGAAGTGGAGGAATTCTTGTTCCGTGGAATTAAAATTCGTGTGGAATTAAAATCCTCATTTTTTCATTTACTAGCTATTATATGCCCATAGGAAATAAAAATGTTGAATTTACTGTCATCTCAATCAATTTGCTGTTTAATTTTGTATTTTCTGAAAGTTAATCCCAAAAATATATTTGGATCATTAAGCTATCGAGATGGAAGTGTTCCTGCGCTGGGGTATAAATCGGCCTCAGAATTGGGTAATTTGGTAGTTTTCGTTGGTATTTTAAATCAAGAGCTCCATTTAAATATTTTAAAGAGAAACTTTAAATTATCTGCTTAAAATTTGGATATAGGAGCTGACTTCATTTTTTAACAAGATTATGACACCAAGCGCACTGCTCTCAATGTAGGCCACTGGTGTCTCTATAACAGTCCCTAAATTCTGAAAGCATATCCTCAATCACTTTATTTAGCCCAGTAGAACATATCTGATGAAAATTTGATTTTAAAAAAAGAAAACATGTCGTGTAAACACGTAATGTGATGTAAAACAATAATCATAGAAGAATGGTCGAAAATCGATGCAGAAATTACAAAAAAACTAAATCTATACCAAGACATTAAAAATTTGTTGTGATTACTAAAACATATGCTACTAAGTACTAAATTAAGAAAGAAATAAAATATTTAAAGCTATGTTGAAATTTTTGTTAAGTGTACGAAGACTTTTATGGCGTAATTTTTAAGTAACTTTTTAAATGTTATTTTTTAAAAAAAAATAATTATACTATTTTTAAAAAAAATTGATTATGTCATTCTATTAAGAGTAAGTTGCAGATATCATTAAGGAATTCCAATTCCAACATATCAATTCTTATTAGTCGATAACATTAAATTTTATAGGAAATTGCAAGCGTACGAACATTTTTGTTGTCAACTGTATATTAAGGCATCTGACTACGTTTGGACCCGTGATTTTGAAAAAGCGTGCAAAATAATAATTGTTTGATATTTAGTGTCACTTGCATTAGAATATGCGTGTCTGTAGAATATTATTTCAAGAAAAATTTGTGAACATGGATTTTTTTAAATGTTTAATTTAGAAGTGGTTTAATTCATATTTTAAGGCTTCAGAGCAGAGGTCGCCAAAGTGGTAGTCCACGAGGAAGTTTCGATGGTCCGCAGAAAAATGGGGATTATACTCACTCATCATGTTAAGTTATGTTTTAAGATGAATTGATTGTGTTCTTCGATAACATTTTTATAAATATATTTAACACTTAAAAAGTCCTATTAGTGGTCTGCGGGATTTCAATTATGAACTTACTAATCCGTGAGGTCAAATAGTTTGGCGACCGCTCTTCAGAGTAAAGAAATTTTCACGCACAAAAAATTTAGTTAACTACTTTAATTCATAATAACTGTGAAAATACTGTAAATTTTTCTAAAATCCTAGTTTAGACTCTGCAGAGACTGATAGCAATATAAAAGCATGACATTATCAATATACATAAAAGCATTTTGACTAAAGGGAGAATGTTTTGAAAGTAACTCATTCTTTCATTTTTTTAAAAAAAAAATTGCATTTAAATAACTGTTTTTCCTAGAAAAATATTATTGAAACAACTGAATATGCGTATTTTAATTCAAAGGACTCCAAATATATAAAAAAAGCGTTCTCTTATACTTTGTTTGAAAGAAAATCATGGTTCCGTTCATATATAGTAGGATAGTTAAATATAAAACTAATTTTTTTTGTGACGAATTTGGTGTGCAGCGTCCAGATATAATCAATAAAGCATATTCCCTTCTCTTTATTTAAAGTGTATTACATTTTCAAGTCTCTCTCTGTCTTCATTTGCCTATTAATACCATTAAGTAAAAATAATAATAACTTAAATTGACATTATATTAGGTTGGGGAAAAAGAAATCCATTATTTTTGCATGAAAATCAAGACTTTATTTAACAATTTTCGATAACACGATTTAACAATTTTTTTATTTCAATAGTCCGATTTGGGTCAAATATGCACCGTTTTGTTGTATTTTAAAGGTAGCAAAATTTGTTGCCATTTTTTAAAAACATGGTAGATTGAATATTAACGTCGCACTGTCAAAATGCTTTTGGCGACGGACCACGTTTCATAGGTCTTGGCCCTTATTGGACAGATTTAACGAAAACGTCTTTAGTACTGGGCTCGATACAAAGATGTTAATTGGTGTGGCCTCCAAACATGGAGCTTCGTTTTGAATCCAACTTTGCGCAAATTGCTTAAAACTGTTTTATGGTCGATCTCAAGCTCCTGTTCGATGTTACGACTACTAACATGCCGGTTAACTTCGGTTATTTCTGTGATTTTATCGACATTATCGACGACGGACCTGCCTATGTGAGGTGAATCTTTAACATTATAACATCTGAACGAAATCGACGAAACCAAAATTGCACGTTATTAGCTGTAACAGTAACGGAACCGTAAACAGTATTCGCAAATTCAGCCACCTGGCTTGCATTTTCGCCTTTATCAAAGAAAAACCGTAAAAAGAACCGAATTTTCTCTTTGTTGATTTTCATTTTTAACACCCTGTAACTGACGACTGAAAGAAACAAACAAAAAAGTAAAATATTTTTTATTGTGAAATGTCATTTTGACAACGAGCATAAATTTGAAATTGTTTTATTGATATTTCACGAGATATCGACACTACAACCATCTACCGAAAAAAATAATGGATTTCTTTCCCCCCGACCTAATATTATACTTTATTAGATTATTTTGTGTTTTAATATTTCAAGACGTTCAACGTTTTTTAATACGCTTTTATTATCTTCATCTGAATATAACGGAATCTTGGAATTCGACTTTTACCCACTTCAGGTTAATTTGTAATTTTGCACACTTGTCAAGGATTGATGACAATACAATAGTTTAATAATTTTGCTTCATTGTTTGTCCTGATTAAGATCCTCAGGATTAACGATTTCCCATTTCCAGATTTGGCAACAAGTTCTGATTTAACGACTAAAAGATCAAGTTACAACCTTAAAGTGAAAAAACGCTCATGGTTAATACAAATACAACAAACAAACAAATAAAGTGTTCTTTATGTGAAAAAGGGAAGGATGCGTCAGAAATTTCTCACTATAATATAAAGACCTACCTAGTTTTTTTGAAAATGGAAATGAAATAAACTATAACTTAAAAACTAAAAAACGTGATTTTATCGTAGTTCGAAGTAGAAAATGAAAAATAAATTATAGTTTATAAAAAAACTAAAAAAACACACTTATATAGTTAATCGAACTAAAAAGTAAAACATAATTCTTAATATAAAAATAAAATGACTGACAAAAAAAATTAATGTCACATCTTACAAGTTCTATGCCGAAGTGAAAAGTTAGTATAAATATGTAGTACACAAAGCTCCTCACACTTTTAGGACAATGACATTAATTTCCTCGTTAATCCTTTTATTCGTAAATAGAGAATAATTTTTTTAAATTTTTAGTTCTATTAATTACAATAGCGTTTTTTTAAATTTTTTAAACAATAATTTATTATTGTATTAACCCACAACTTTGTACTTTCAACTTAGTAAAACTTATGTACTTTGAAAAAATAAAACGATTTAAACGATTTGAATTTTTAGTTCTATTAATTACAATAGCGTTTTTTAAATTTTTTAAACAATAATTTATTATTGTATTAATCCACAACTTTGTACTTTGAACTTAGTAAAACTTATGTACTTTGAAAAAATAAAACGATTTCAATAAACATAATTCTTAACTGATACTTTTCATTACTTAAATAAGTATCAGTTAGTGTTACTTATTTATAAGTTTACGTGCATGATGAATCAATTGTGTTTGTGTGTGTGGTTAAGTTTATAAACGTTTTATTATTTAAATGTAATATAGATTTTTTTTGTTATAATGTATATTAGTTAATATATACAGTCGAACCTGTACATTGCGAATTTTTCTATATATCGAACTTTTTCCTGAAATCTTGAACATTTCACGATTTTCTTCGTAAAATAACCTCTCTATAGCAAAGTGCATTTTCTATTTAACGAACTATTCCTTCGGTGATTCAATTTTTGTTCTCCCTATTTTCAGAGTATTTCTGAATATTTCAAGTTATTCTTTCTTTGACACATTTTATCGTGGTCATAAATCTTGTGAATTAGTTTTATTAGATCCTATCTTACCGAGAGCAATAGAGTTGTGGACATTCCATCCACCTTTAACCCCTATTGTCCAGTTCACTAGAACCATCTTCGATATCCCCTTTCACTCTCAGTGGAGTAGTCCCATGCCCTAGTTATAAAATAACATATGTTTAATATTACTTGTATGCTTTAAATTATAAAACGTCCTTAAAATTCATGAATTTTATTATAAAATTATTTTCCTATTATTGAAAATATATACTCTTCGACAATGTTTTTTCTTGCTATCCTTGCATTTTTTTATAGGTAAGGTATGTAAAATAAACATATATTAATTTTAAAAAAAGGTGTAGATAATTACTTTGTTTAATGTATAGTGTTTATGAATTTAAAATGTGTTTTATTTGGTTTATGAAGTATATTAAAAGATGAACCTCCATATAACGAACTTTTTCCAGGATTTAGCGACTTCGTTATATAGAGGTCCGACTGCATAATGTACGTATATAATATTATATAATTTTATATATAATGTATATTAGAATCTTTCAATTCTTGCTACCAAAGTATATAATCATATCCCAATATTTCATCTCTACCCCTTATCTGGATTCAACCCTTTGCAAGACTGCTCAGGCAGTCACAATACTTTTCCACAGCGTGCTCTCTTATCTTCTTCTCAAGTAGCAATATGTCCCTGGTGAATGCTCTCCCCATCGACGTTTAAAACGTAGATGTTGCCATAAATTCGTCCCCAATGGGTCGTTTAACCCCGTGGGAGGGATCCAACACGAAAGTGAAGCGTCCTTCCGGGAAATCACCCAAACCACATAATAGTCGAATCTTTTCCGTTTCTAGAAGGAGATTATTGTCTGGCTTCACGATACTGATGCTGTCTATCAATGATTATGGTACTTTCTAGTTTAGTTCCAGAAAGAATATTTCTCCACATATCTTTTTCGGAGTTATACTTTTTGTGTTCCTTTTCGATTCAGAGTTAAGCAAGGCATGTCAGCACTTGGAAAGAGGAATATTTTAAAGCTTGTTGGGATATTTATCTGTAATTTTTATAAGTTATCCACGTTTTAAATCATTTAAGTATTTTTTCTGTTCCAAGTCATTTTCTGTACAGTCAATTTCAATAATTATTTTAAATTTTTTGGCATATTTTACAATATTGATACACATTTTAAGGATACTTTGAAAATATACGCATAGTGCATCTTTTTAACAGATTGATGTAAGTAAAATTGTTTTATAAATTTTTGAAGAATATTTGCTTACATCGATAAAAGTTTTACGGTTAAAAAATTATTTTAAATGACTTTGAATATTAAATTTTTTATTGATACAGACAAAATGTGCACATTATCCTTTAAGAAATACATTTAAATTTTTAAATAAAAACTACTAAATTTTTTAGGAATTATTATTATTTTGAGGACGGTATTAAAATACATTAAGAAAAAAAAATATTACAATTGTTTTATTCTGAATTTAATAATACATTTCATTTGGTTTTCTATCTATTAACTTCCTATATTTAGCAAATAAAAGTTTGATTCCTTGGATGAATTATATTCTTAGATTTTTTAAAAATCACATGATCCCAAGATATTTCTTTTTTATTTTAAATTTTAGTGTAATTTAGGTTCCTTAATTTGAATAAAACCCTAATTAAAAAAAATCACAAAAATATGCTTGGGTCCCTTATAAATTTTATAGATTGAAAACTTGCCTCATAATTTTTCAAAGCTTAATTATGTATTCGGAAAAAAATAAAAGGATTCCAATAAACTTAATTCTTAAATGATACTTATCATTATTTAAATGATAACACTGTATAGTTTAAATATAAACACGAAACACTATACCAAACATCCAATAGTAAAATATTAGTTTGAAAGCGTTATAAATCAATTGAACGAGTTTATTAATGTTTTATTGTTTTAAAGTAATGTAGTAATTTTATAATAAAATATATATTAGTTTTTTCCATTTCTTTTATTATTGATAAATACTTATTAGGCATCATAAGGAGTGAAACTGAGCAAAAATTATTATCGGAAAATTTTTAAGTTTTTTAGTGAATGTTATTTTGATTTGATTTACACACTTGATGCAAATTTGCGATGGTACTTATCATTTTTATAAATGCCTTTCTTGAAAAACATCTTTGCGTAAATCACATTGCATACAAGTATCTATTTGTGTACTATAACAAAATATAGTAAAACAAAGCGGTATTGAAGTACATGAAATTTTTTTAATATATTTTTTAAATATTTTAAATTAATAATATTTTTAAACATATAACATTTTTAAATATAAATTTTAAATATTTATTTAAATATTTAATATCTTATGACGTTCATTTGATACTATTAGGAATATTATATTAAAAATGGAAGCAATTTTTGATTGGATGAAGCAGGTATAGTGTCAAATATTACATACAAGGATCGATTTGCAGAGAGATATTACATAACAGTTTCAAGAAGTTTTTAAGAAAAATTCTATATTACGAAAAAAGTGTGAATAAAATTAATTTACAATTTTGTGGGTTCGAACTGTAATGCAGTGGAGTTTTTATTAGTTTCAGTATGTCTAAAATATCGTTAACTATCACGTATCTATCTTTATTTTATTTAACACACACAAACAGAATAAAAATACAATATAATAACTGAATTTCAAATCCAAGATTTGAATTGATTTTCTGTCTCAATAATTTTTCTGTAATAAATTAACTAATATTTTTTTACTGAAAATGATAATTCTCAAGATATAGAATTTAAAAAATCCATTGTAATATCTTCGCAAACTTTTCAATATTATATTTTATAGATCCTTATTAAAAATTATCTATTACAATAAAAACGTATATCTCAACAATACATCTTAATTACAAATTTATATTATTTTAAATGTTTCTTTCTAATTTTTGCAGTGAACAATTTTCATTTTAGTTTATCATATACCTATGGGATTTTTTTATTATTTTTAATTAAACTTGATTGAAAGTTGAGTTTATAACTTTGAGCCATGATCAGATGGACTAATTATGATTAAGCTGATTACTTTACTCTAGGAACCTTTCAAATCCGAAACACCATCGTTTTTCACACTTAGGACCCTTCCATATGAGTCAACTTGTTCCGTAGGAGCAGACACTCGGGGGTTAATTTTAAATATAAATCGCTTGAATCCTTTCACATGTCGGACATTAGCCCTTTCTGTTGTGCCACTGCATCAAAAACTCGAAAAAAAACACGTTGTCGTCACCACTAGATGATTCAACTAAAAGGACATTGGGGAAACTGCACTTTTCACACTCGGCTACTTGTGTATTAAAAATGGAAGAAGTTTTTTTTATGCTTCTTTTTTTTATTGTACCGATAAAACTGGCACTCTATTTCAGTTAACTTTGAGCCCACGTGTGAAATAAATTTTCTCCCTTCTTTTCACTAGAGAAGCAGTGACAAAAAACGATTTGATTAACAAAGTTGCCTTAAGTGAAACCAGTCTTAGGATCAACTTAAATTAGGTGGTAGATTTTCCCTTTAAGTGATATATTATAGACTTTTCTTTGATTTTAATAAATCCTTTATCTTCCACCTATTCATCATTCCATCAATTCAAAAAAAATAGAATATATATATTCTATTTTTTTATTTCAAAAAGAATTCAAATTTTTTAATATGTTGCTTATACAGCAGAACATATCACGGAAATATTCCTTGCTTATTTTTATAAAGTTTAATTTAAATTACATCATCTCTATTTCAGAAAGCATCAACTCAAATATAGTTCCTCTCTCTGAAGCTACGTTCGTAAATCTGCGAAACAACTTTATCTTTCTATATTTTTATTTCATTTTTATTTTTCGTTTTCAGGGAAAAACAGGAATCCAAGGATTACACGATACTGGATTACTTGGAAGAGCAATTCAGAATAAGCTCAAAAATGGTACCCAGTCCATGGAGACCGAGAATTTTTTTAATCTAGTGTAGCAGTTTTGCCCACAGAAAAGGATTTGGCTCCATTTGTGGAACAAAAGCAGTTATAGTTATTTTTTCAGACGGTAAGCTATCTAAACAAAGGAGTTCGCAGAGAGATTCAACTGTTTGTATATCTGAAAGGTGTTTGATAGGATTATATTAATGTAGATACTTGTTTTACAGCATGAAAAAGTTTTAAGGAGATAAATCATAGAACAAATACAATTGTTTTTTCCTTGTTGGCCATAAATGTCTAGCTGCTTCATAATCTTCTAGTTGTACAGAAAAGAAGATAAAGTAGTTTTTTCAGACTTGTTCCTTTTCTTCATTTTAACTATTTCAATGGATTTTTTTTATATTAAGAGGAAGTTAGTGCTTAGAATAACTACAAATTGGGGGGGGGAATTTATGATAACTTTTTAAATTATACAGAATGACTCTAAAGAAGCAAATAGTTTCAATGCACTATAAATCAAGAACAATGCAAAATATTATATGCCACGTGGATTGATTGATTGAATATTAACGTCACACTGTTCAGCCACACGAGGGCTTTTGCCGACGGACCACGTAATTTTGAACCATGGTCAAGTGACGTGGACGACACCTGAGCTGGCTCCCCCCTATTCTAACTATATGCCACGTGGAACAGAACTGTGTAGAATTTTTTTAAGTTTTGTTAGAGACATTTGCAGATGTTCTAGGTGTAAACTCTTATTCATACGACACACAACGAACCGGTAACCAGTTTCCATCCAAACAAGTGTTAAGTATCAAGTAGTCAAAAGAGGCGGTTATACGCTGTTTCAGCTTCACCCAAAACATCTATTTTTGCACAAACAGCCGTAGTTTCAAATCTTTCGTACCATTGTTTGATAGATTTTCTACCTAGATAATCGTTTCCAAATCAGGACAAAAATTGCTGTTGTCTCACAGTTATAGATTCCATTTTGTTAAAATTTAAGAGCTCAGAAAACCTTCTTCACTGCAGAAATCGCTATTTCGACTATTTAGCCACGTGATACGCCCGCTATTGTTTACATCACTTCTACCAGGGGCAGGACACAAACTTTACAAGTACATATGCCTTACGATTTGCTGAGGTAGTGCCTGTCTTGGACTATTTCTGTTTTACGGCATCTGGAAAGTGTATAATTTACGAGGGATGCTCTGAAAGTAAGTTTTCTCACTTTTTTAGAAAAGAAAAATGCATTTCAGGAGTAAGTAATAACTGGGATAAGAACCTACAATAACAAAAGTAGCATCGGCTTAAATAAAATGACTAAAGTGCAAAGCACCGTAAAAGAGAGAACTGCAGCAGACCATCATGCAAGAGGCTATTGGAGTACAAATTACGATGACAGACATATGTGTGTTGACAATGTGGTATCCCATAAACGTTCATGTGGTGAACTGGTATGAATGAACACTTAGTACTAGAAAGTCCAACAATAATGAACGCTCCCAGTCCATTTATGGTGAAGATGTCATATCTCGTTAAATGGTTAGTACCTGTAATGCTGTATATTCAGTGAAGGAAAGTAGAGTATAGAAAGTGAAACTATGCACAGTGGCGTTGCGGAGAATATTAGGTCCTTCTTGCAAAATCAGGATTTGGGTCAAGGCCGAATCATAAAAAAACACGTACTGGGCGTGAAAGTGGCTTTGGGTTCACTAAAATCCTGGGAACCTCCACGTTATGGGGGTGTATTTTACTCTACTGGCAGTGCGAAAACCCCTTACCAGAAAAGCACCAAAAAAAAGTCTTATCAGGTAGTTTCTTCAAAGGGATTGCTTACTGTGAAAAATAGTGAAAGGTGTAGTTTACAATTCCATGGAGTATTCTGTTTTGCCAGAAAAATTACCATATGAAAAACAATAAACGTCCCTTGTACAAAGATATATAAGCATAACTTTTAACAGCGTATTTTGCAACTTTAAACAATTAATACACAAGAGAGAAATATTTTTCTTTCTTCAGTGTTTTAAATTCACTATTTCATCTACTCATTTAGACTATTTACAATATTTCCTTAAATTTTTTGTAATATTTGACTGAATCAAACTTATATATAAAATGTTTCGAAATAACATTTTTTTTTCAAATAAGCCCATCGTTCAATTTAAAGAGCAATTAATCCACTCGGTTTCTTTTTTCAATGTAACTGAAGGCAAAGTAAAATTTAGAAATGTAATTTTTTTAAATTATAACTTTTACAGACCAAAATTATCATATTGAAGAATAAATGTTGAAGAGAATAGATTATGGTAGAACATTGTAAACATACTAAAACTGAAACACTGTAGAAATTTTCTAAAACAATTACAACGAGAAAATTTGCACCGATAAAGAACTATACAACAAATGCATGGGCAAAATATGTTGCCTTAAAATAGGGTTACCAGAAATAAAACTATCGTTTTCAGTTGATGTTCCAGCAATTTGACTGATACAATTCCCAGCTATTTTACCCGCTTATTGTTCTCATGGTGACTGTTTTGAAAATTACAAAAACATTTTCTCCCAATTCGAATTACATACAGATTGCGAATTTTGAATCAACCCCTGAAGAAAAAACGCACCAGCGTGTTATGCGTGATTCGGTTTATATTTCGAAACATATGGTATACAGTTCTATGTCACGTACTTTAATATACATTAGAAATTATATGCTCAACTTTCAATATCGAGAATGAAAAAACGAAATATATTTTAAAAATTATTTTTATACGGTTTTACATAAATCAAAATATTAATTAACCGACAGACAAGAATGACGTTGATATAAGAATTATTTTCTCAGAAAATAAATTGCTAACACTATTTGTCATATTAATTTTCGTCACCCACAAAAAAAAAGTCTTGCGCGGTTTATCCTTTCAATAAACAAGTATTTCCCCTCCATATATTTAACTATATCTGATGTATCCTTAGAAGATCCTTCAGAATTTGACATAAGTGTTCAATCCATACCCCCCTCCTCCGAAAAAAAAAGAAATATTGCGTTATATCCTGTTCTATTTGTAGCCTGGACTCATCCCTAAGTCAAATATCGCAAATAGTAGCAGCTGCCGTCTCAGCGTAATCTCATCACAATCGACATTTTCTCTGAAAGGATCACTTACTATATCTCTTTCTGTTGATGGTGCTTTAGGTACCTCCCCTTAGGGAGGTACCCAAAGCTTTTTCATTTCGTTTGGGGATCAATTTTTTTATGTATGTATTTCTTGTTAAGTTTTCCCTTTTGAGGGCAACATCTTGCAAAAGTGGAAATGGAGTTTTCTTTGTTACATCTATTTTTAGAGGGTGAAAAATTGTTCTTGTAATTTTACATCCATGTTTGAATTTTGTGAAGGGAATTATGGTTTGCTTGTCCGTATTGAGAATTTATAGCGGAGATAGGGAAACTTTTCACCTTTAAAGGCTACTTTTAAATTTAGTAATATATGAAGCTGCTTAAGTTGATATAAAGGGTGTTTTTTTAAGGTATAGAACTTTAAATTGCAATAAAACAACGATGTATTATTCGATTGACATGAATTTTTTTTATTCGAAAGATAATCTTGGGCCATTACATTTTAAATATGATTTCTGGCATAGAACTGCCACGGCTAGCTCGGATGTAGTGCAATCTGGACGTCCAATTTTCGATGACTTTTTCCAACATTTGTGACCGTATATCGGCAATAACACGGCGAATGCTGTCTTCCAAATGGTCAAGCGTTTGTGGCTTATCCGCATAGACCAATGACTTTACATAGTCCCACAGAAAATAGTCTAGCGGTGTTAAATCACAAGATCTTGGAGGCCAATTCACAGGTCCAAAACGTGAAATTTGGCGCTCACCAAACGTGTCTTTCAATAAATCGATTGTGGCACGAGCTGTTTGACATGTTGCGCCGTTTTGTTAGAACCACAGCTCCTGGACATCATGATTGTTCAATTCAGGAATGAAAAAGTTAGTAATCATGGCTCTATACCGATCACCATTGACTTTAACGCTGTGGCCTTCATCGTTTTTGAAGAAGTACGGACCAATGATTTCACCAGCCCATAAAACGCACCAAACAGTCAGTTTTTCTGGATGTAACGGTGTTTCGACATACACTTGTGGATTACCTTCACTCCAAATGCGGCAGTTTTGTTTGTTGATGTAGCCATTCAACCAGAAGTGCGCTTCATCGCTAAACAAAATTTGTTTATGAAAATCGGGAACAACGGCAATCTCGTTTTGGGCCCATTTGACGAATCTACGCCTTGCTTGATCATATTTAAAATGTAATGCCATAAGATTATCTTTCGAATAAAAAATTCATGTCAATCGAATAATATATCGTTGTTTTATTGCAATTTAAAGTTCTATACCTCTAAAAAAACACCCTTTATCTACAAATGGGATTTTTACGAAAATTTTAGAATTTAACACTTTGATGTACAGAAATATAAAAAGAATTAAATTCTTATTTATTTATTTATTGTTTGACATAAAATTTACAATATAAAATATTTTTGTATTGACATAAGGGTAAAAACTTGCTATGACATAAAAAATTAATTATTATTTTGTTATAAAATTACAACGGCGATTATGAATTTTTGATGCCCAACAAGTCACTGGCGTTTTTTAACTACATAACTGTTGTATCTCAATCAACAGAATCTTATAATAAAATACTTCATTAATATTCAAATGCCATTTGTGCTGAAAAAATAATGCATTTTAACGCACATGCCGTCAATCACAACACTAATAGTAAGAAAATAGTTTCTTTGTAGATATCATTTAACATGTCTGGTAGCGTTATGGTAGTTCTAACATTTGAAATGTACGATTGGCTACTCCCACAATTATTCATCGAAACATATACACATTCATGTCATTCTCTATTTAATTTCCTTAGTTTGCAAATTTTTGTAATCCATATAATTTAATATTAACTATCGTAAGTGCTGGCTTTCTTAAAGGTCTAACAAGAAACTCATGTAAGCCGCGGGTTCTACACCTCCTGTTCATAGTATGAATTCATTTTACATGAATAGTATGTGTATATATATATCTGTGGAACACATACACATAATTTCACTTTTAAGTAACACGTCCACTTTATATTATGGAATAAATTTGATATGCCGAAATATGATTAAAGTAGCTAATACAAATGTTTACATATTTTTCTCATGTGTACATTTAAAACCATACGTTCGGTCTTAGAATTAACAAATATTTTAAAATATATGGTTATAAATAAAACGAAATGAAACTTCCTACCTTTTTGGCATTCCTTTCTAATGAAAATAAAGAACAAACTAAACATGGACCTTGCATGTAGTTATTCAAAGATTTCTTTTAAGGGCATTTGAAGTGAAGAAATCTGAAAAATAAGTAGAATATATATGGTTGCATGTTGTATTAATAATGATCGAAAATTTTAAGAGAATATATGTTATTAAATTTTATAAATATATTATTCATTATTGAATAATATGTTGAAAAGCATTTGTGACAATGGTTATGTAGAAAAAATCTTATGTAAAAATTTTACATCGAATTTATTCTTACTTTTTTAAAAAGAACAAAATCTATTTACAAATGATTAATAATACGTAACTACAAATAACTATTACTTTTATTTAGAATTTCATTTTCAGTATTTCCTCAAAACTATAATGGGTTCTCTTCGATTCTTACAATTGTTTCTCAAAGGAATTTTTTTTTAGTGAACGGTTTAATTTGAGAACTGTAATTCTGTAAAAGAACCGCGATATATGAAATAGAGAGATACTATTTTAAGTTAAATTAAACAAGTATGAGGATATTAGTAAAGTGTGTTGTTAGTTTGAGGGTAATATCTACATGTGAGAACTGCACTCTGAATTGTCAAAGAATCTGGTCACAAGACTTGGAGGCATGTTATCAGAGCCCAGAGAAAATTGCGTGCGTTTGTATTTCCTTAAATAGGCTTGTTAATTATATTTAATATTCACTAATACTAATAAGAGCTAACTCATTCCCATTAGCTTTGTACAACCTCATTATTTTTGGAATTATTCACTTCGGTTAACCTTAACACTAACTCAAAAAGAGGCTATCTTCTCTCTCTCTCTCTCTCTATAAAACATTAAAAAATTATACATCTTTTTTTTTTAACAAAGCTTTTAGTCCAATACTGCATTTAGAAAAGTTTTTTTATTATTTCCAATGTCCAGGGTTATAAAAGACCACTGCACCACAACGGGGTAGAACAAAAACAGACAAAACAAGCAAAATTAATGCGGCAAAAAAGTGTAGTATCCCAGAAAGTCTTAACTTGCCAATTGATTGATTGATTGATTCATTGAATATTAACAACGCTGTTCAGCTACACGTGTTTTACGGACCACGATGTCCATGGTCTGACGTCGACTTCGGTTAACCCTTTCAACAGATTTAACGTGCAAAATCTTTAGAGGGCTATGATCTACCTATACCACTCGGCTACTCTATAAAACATTAAAAAACATAATACATTTTACCGCGGTGCGCTTTTGAACAAACAATTTTAATTTAGTTACATATAAATATGCCTTCAATTATATAGTTGCACATTTTAGTCCAATACTGCATTTAAGAAAATGTAGTTTTTTTTATTGCCATTTGATCCAATGTCCACCGGGGTTGTGGATAAAAAAAGCCACTATGCCCTCCCTAAATATCAGAGCTTGCTGACAGACACTGCAGCAGGCAACTTTTTCTTGACAGCAAAGAATTCCAATAGAGGATTGAATAAAAATAATATCAAACATCATTTTCTTAATAATACACCTGGAGACATCTTTCCTTGGTGTCTAGAATTTTCTTTGCAGTGGTCCGCTACATTATTAGTGTCAAAAAAAAGACTCACCATGTTTTTAAGCAAAGAATATTAGTAGTTCACAAGAGGCCTAGTAAAGCTATTCATATAACAATGCAACTGCGCAAGGGCTACTTCAAGCATTTAGAAAAGTATTTTGAGAAAACCGGACCCACAGGTAATGCTTCTTCATTACTTTTTAATAAGCGTATTATTTTTCACTTCGCATATACTAACAATCTGTATGTACTAATATCTCGTATAAAAAAACTCAATACTTGAATATTATGAGTAAGTTTATCGGAGTTTTTGGTGATTAATGCATAAATGGTGAAAAATGTCACGGTCATTTCAAAAAAGTCATTTGGATATCACATGTTTTAAGCATTTGCACCACAATATCAAAGAAAGTAAAAAAGTTATGTGTAATTCACATACATCGGTATCAGTCTTTAGTTATTTTGAAAAAGGATAATTTATTTATAAAAATTTATAATATATTAGTAACCGGTATGTTTAATTTTTCTCTAGTAGTTTTTGAAATATGTAAAAGCAAAAAATCAGTAATATTGCTGTAGTTCAAAATTGAAACATACTTTTAAATATCAAATAAATAGATCGTAAATGTTATATGTAATTATTATGTATTTATGTATGTGTACTAATTATGTATCAGTGCAAATATCTTTTATAATAGTTTACTTTTCAGAAATATAATTGTCCATACTCTTTGTAATTTTGTACTCTTGCTCTAAAAAAGATAAATCTATATTGAAAAAAATGTGTTTGCTCCTTAGACGAATGTATGTGATGCGTAAAATCATTCTTTTTGCTTCGTAAATATAGGAGATAAGACATTAAACTTCTGTGACAAATAGTCAAAATAATAAAGGGGACGTTTAAATAGAAAGCAAAATAAATTAACATGAACTTAGTCGCTGTATTTGAAATATGGGGTTAGAACTTTTGTCCAACTCTTAGACAGGCATTTTTAAATTAAATCAAAATTTCAAATTTATTTATTGGAAATAATGTATATTGCTTTATGTCATCTATATAACTCTACTTTAAAGTACACACAGTAAGGAGTGGTTATCTCTCTCTCTCATATGTTATCTTCATTTGAGTAAGCTCAAACTTTTCAGAGAAATTCGAAAGCTTGCGTATAAATTAGTGTTCCTAAAACTGTGGGGTGCGCCCCCTAGGGAGGCATATCTATACTAAGGGGGGTGCAAGCATATTGTAAAGTTGAAAACAAAAGATTATTTTTTAAAAAAAATATTAATTTACTGAAAGTAAAACAAACGAAATACATTCTGACACAAAAAATACGCATTTACTCAGATATAATATACTTATAAATGTATCAGTACTACACGATGTACTTAATTCAAAAATACTAAATTAAAAACATTAATAATTAACAATGACCCTATGGAATTGTCAAACATAAAATTATGTACAAAAATTAACACTTATCTTGATAATTTGTACGGTTTATAATTAGGCCCTTTACTGCCGATTAAAAGTTACGCAATTCGCTCCATATTGCCACATTTTCCACGTAAGGGCGCGTATGTAATTTATTGGAGGGAGGGGAGAACACAGGAATAAACAAGAAAATCCTTTGAAATAAGTAAATCCTGTCAAGGTCCCTTCATTGCATTCCAAAGCCTTCGGAATAATTTTATGGATAGCAGACCACAGAAAAGATCGTAATTCGAAAAGATGTATATATACGTCCGGTGCAATTAACGCTTTGATTGAGCAAGACGTTTATATACGCCGATGGTACTTAAGAGTTTAAAGTCGTATTATAGGGGGCGCGATGAAAATTATGATTCAATATGGGGTCGCCAATATTGAAACTTTGAGAAGCACTGATATAAATGTCACGTAAATGAAACTATAAATGTCCCAATATACATTTTATCCCCTAAGAGGAAAGATAACTTCCTTATTTTTGAAACATATTCATTACTGAGAAGTAATTCTTCTTTCTTATTATTATATCAATGCCTTCACTCAGGGTCTCAATTTTATTAACATTAAAATATTATTTGGCTGTTGAAAAAAAGAATATATACAATTAAAGTTTTAAGGAATATGAAAGTTATATTTAAACGAAATGTTAAATATTTTATTCAATTCTGCTACAACATTTCTTTTTTAATGGAATTAAAAATCACAATTGATCAGAAATTTTAATTTTTATCGCATTTTATTTTTTAAAAACATGGAAAATTAATTCCTTTTCACGGAATTCGGAAGTAAAATTTTAAAATGTTTCAGAAATAAATAAAACGTTTATGTTCGAAAAATAGTCTTTTAACGGTTTTATACAGCATTGAAAGGTTTTAAAACAGCAATATTTTTTTTCTCCTTAATCGGGAAAAAAACTAAAATCATAGATCGAGAAACAACTGCTGTTACTGTTCAATTTATTTAAATTTCCTGACATTTTTTTCCCATTGAAAATTTCTACTTTAAACTGAAAATTCAAAACTGCATTAACTTTTTTAAAAGGCATTTTGGAATTTTTTTTTAGAAAAAATTATGTATATATAAATAAATACAACTTAGAAAATAAAATTGACAAGAAAAGCATAATAATCCCGGCAGGTTTTTATTTGATTCTGATTTTGGTTGTCATTAATTTACTCACATCATCTTCAATAGCGTCACAATTTTTTTCAAAAGCCAGTTTATGAGATCAAAAGAATAAAAAGGAAAACCAGTGTCAAGGAATAAATGTTTTTTATCCAGTTCTCCCAAAAAAAGCCGATTAGTACTCTCCTATCTTTTTTTTCCTTGACTTCTTTTCATTCTTTTGAAGGAGTTTTTCCTTATCATTACCAACAACTTTTTTCTGTTATCCACTATATACTTACTTTTATTTAACTAAACATTTTCTTCTTAGTTATGCAGTTAATGGACTAGAAATAATAACAAAATGTTATCCTAAAATAGTTTGTGAAAGTCGAAAAAAAATCGAATTGTGCTCGTGGGTCTTTTATCGTATTTCGAAATATTTTTCAATGGTCTTTCGAAATCAGTACAAGTTGTTGAAGAAATGAAACAATTTATGTTTTTGAATGGAACAAAAAATAGAAATACTGCTTTATGTTTGTATATTTAAATGCTTTCTTATCGTAGGAAATATATAATCGAGATTGAAGTTGTATTTTTAAAAATGTGTAAAGTTTTAATGCACATGCATACACTCATACATCAAGTATGTCCTTAAATGTGAAACTAAATAGTGTTTTTTAGAGGTATAGAACTTTAAATTGCAATAAAACAACGAAGTATTATTCGATTGACATGATTTTTTTTATTCCAAAGATAATCTTGTGGCATTACATTTTAAGTATGATTTCTGGCAAATGACTGCCACGACTAGCTCGGATGTAGTCCAATCTGGACGTCCAATTTTCGATGACTTTTTCCAACATTTGTGGCCGTATATCGGCAATAACACGGCGAATGTTGTCTTCCAAATGGTCGAGCGTTTGTGGCTTATCCGCATAGATAAATGTCTTTACATAGCCCCACAGAAAATAGTCTAGCATTGTTAAATCACAAGATCTTGGAGGCCAATTCACAGGTCCAAAACGTGAAATTAGGCGGTCACCCAACGTGTCTTTCAATAAATCGATTGTGGCACGAGCAGCTGTGTGACACGTTGCGCCGTCTTGTTGGAACCGCAGCTCTTGGACAGCATGATTGTTCAATTCAGGAATGAAAAAGTTAGTAATCATGGCTCTATACTGATCACCATTGACTAACGTTGTGGCCTTCATCGTTTTTGAAGAAGGATTCTACCAGCTCATAAAGCGCACCAAACAGTCAGTTTTTCTGGATGTAACGGTGTTTTGACACACACTTGTGGATTAGCTTCACTCCAAATGCGGCAGTTTTGTTTGTTGACGTAGCCATTCAACCAGAAGTGCGCTTCATCGCTAAACAAAAATCGCTTATGAAAATCGGGAACAACGGCCATCTCGTTTTGGGCCCATTCGACGAATCTACGCCTTGCTTGATGATCATTTTGATGAATTGCCAAACCAAACTGAGAATAAATCACTTGACAGCTGTTAAATCGGTCGCCATCTTGGAAAGTAATGCCAACTTAAACTTCTATACCTGGAAAAAAACACTCTTTATATCCTTCATTTTATATTTTAGATGATAGGGAAGTATATGCACTAATTATTTTTTTTTACATTGATTTAAATTTCTGCAAATTGACTTTAGCTCTGTGTTTCTCAAAGTGTGGGGAGCGCCTCCCTAGGAGGCGTGATAACACTACAAGAAGGTGCGAGTATATCGAAAAGTCAAAAACAAAATATTATTTAAAATATATACATATGTAACTTTATTAAAAAGCAAAACAAAATAAATTTTGACATAATAAAAAATAAAACACAGATTTTATTCTGACACTTATAAATGTATCAGTATTACACAATGTGTTTCGTAATTAATTTAACGGTACTGAGTTAAGAAGAAGTTTAATTATTGGGCATGGCATAATATTACATACAAAATTTAATACTTATTCTGTTATTTTGTACAGTTTTTAATTAAAGTCGTATTGTATTTTTAAGTCAAAGTATATTATTGGATTCATTAAATCGTTATTGTATAGAGAAGTTGAGGGGGTTGATGAAAATTGCGATTGAAAATTGGGTCGCAAGTATAGAAAGTTTGAGAAGCGCTGCTTTAGTGCTTTTAAATTTATAACTTACATCTAAGTAGCTGACGTTTGAGGCTACAGAAATATGGGGGATTTATATTTATACAAAGAAATTTAAGTATTAAATTTTTTAAACTGTAAATTTTCTATTGTAATTTTATTTCTATCCACTCATATAAGCAATTAAATGGGAAGAATTGTGCCATGGCTCTAAATTTAACACGTAAATATTAGCCTTAACTCTAAAAAATAACTATTGTGTATTACTTTTGCTTGTATACTTTGTCCTATAATGTTTTGCTTTTTTTGTCTATTGTTTAATATAAGTTTGAGAATATAAGATGCATATATGTACATATTAAGCGTAATTCAATTTAGAGCTGTATCTGAAAACAAAAAATATAAAAAAACAAATTTTACGTCAATTCTTACATAGGTCAACAAAGAATTTTTTTTTATTTTAGTTAATTTTTACTAAACAATTACAATAATATAAAAATGTATGCACATGCGACAGAACCACAATATTAATTGACAAAACAATGCAATTTTCCTTTCTATATAGGGTGTTAGGCTATTTTTTGTTTTGGTTACTATTTATTCAATTAATCAAATTTAATTATTCTTAGAAAATAGTATAGTAAAAATAAATCTCATTTTCAGAAATTAAGCCATCCCAGGTGGTGTTTAGAAGTCCAACGTGGTATCTATTGAGCTACAAGGACACAACGAGTGGTTTTCTTTTCAATATAAAGTGTTGGACTATTTTTTTTATTTGTTACAATTTATTCATTAAATATATTTGAAAAACTGTATTAACATCAAGTGTCACCCACTACAAGTTTAAAAAATTATATTTGAACTTCAGTGGTTGGATAAAAAGTACTTTATTAACTATTAAACATTTGACCGATATATATATAGGGAGAGTGTGAACTAATAGTAAGAATTGAATAATTATCCAATGTAATTGAGAATTTCCATTCAGTAAAATCAAAGCTAATGTATGTAAATTGTGCTTGTATACAAATATTTCATTATTATTAAATTAGTTAATTGTAGTAAAAAGGCAAGTGTCTAAGGAAATACTATTAAAAGGTAATGTTAAAAAATTAACTGACTAGAATTAAAGCTACATACAGTATTTATAAAACTAACCAAGCCGGGAATTCAGAGAGATATGTCATAATTATGAATTTTAATATATTTTACTCGACATTCTATTGTGAAATTCCATTATTTTCAGCTTGAACGAGTCATAGTTTTAGGGATCTGAAGGCATACTGTCTGAATTTTCTTAGAAATTGTATGAGTGATAATTGCAACAACACTTAATTTACAGTTCTCCAGAAATGAAACTAGTGATTTCATAGTTATAATAAAGCTCTCAATGTAATTCTAAAGTCAATGAGTTATCAATTATAAGGTAAATAATCAAGTTTTTAAAATATGTGATATTATTTTTCATAGTTTTCAATGAAAATATCATCATTTTATTACAGAATATTAACATTTAAATGCGGTGAAGTGATATCGCATTTCATTTGTCGTGCAAAAAATGCGTAAAAACGTAATCACGCTGCTGTCGGTTAGTATAATTTTCCCTTTCAATTGAGAGAGAGAGAGAGCAAATGTATTCATATCAATTGGAGTGTTCATTAATTTGATTCAATCATGACTTTTAATAATAAGAATTAAAAAAAATGCAGTGGTAATCAGTAACACAGTAGAGCCTTGCATTGTGATATGGTATAAAAAATGAGCCAATGTAAGAAGATAAATAACGTTTTGACTTTCTTTTTTTTTAAATTGTTATCAGATTTATAAGGATGAGAAATTATTATTACAAAAAAATTATATCAAAATAATTGGTTGACTTTTTCTACCTAACTACCATTAATATTTCTCTCTCTCTCTCTAGTACATTACTGCTCTTACCACTATATTTTATTAATTGATTGATTTGAATTTTAAAAAAAAACCGTTTCATTTTTTTTATAAGAATTAGAAATTGTTTTAATTTTTAACAAATGTTATACTGATAGTTACAAAAAGCACGATGTCAATTTCTGAATCATCTGAAAGTGACTATCACATGAGAAATAATAATGAATGGGTTTTTTTTATCACTTTACGTAAATTACGTATAGTTTATCATTTTTATAACTCCCTCCCCCCAAAAAAATAACTTGCATTTCATTCCGCTCTTTTAATATATGTATAAGAAAAGTCTTCAGCCCTCAAATTTTTAATTTTATTGCGGACTTTTACGTTAACTTTGATTAAGAAAAATTTTACTTCTACATAATTTCTTTATCACTTATTTTACTAATCTGCATATTATGTTTTATGCTAATTAAATTTTATAAGTTTTTAACCCTCACTAGCAAAATGACGATCGAAATAACTAAATAGTACTGAACGCAACTCTTACCATCGACTTAGTGCATATTTTTTTTTTCTACTTTGACTACAGAGAGAAGGATCTAAAGACATGACAAGGCAATGACTACCTGCCTGACACATCTTTTTCTTAGAGCCGTCGCAATAAATCATAATCGGTACAAAGTGGGTAATGGATAATATCCCCGCCCAATCAATCACTTTGTCTAGAGACTGCCCAGCATCCATTAGACAAAATTCCCACAGGGCAACAATGACATCAAAGAGTTTCCTCCAAAGAATATTGTGCTTACTTCCATCCACTCTTGATGCATTCAGAGGGAGGTTGCAATTGTTTTGCATTAAAGGATAGACTCTTACACAATGGGATAAAAACGGATTGTTTTTAAGTGATGCATTACACTAATGGATTGTGAAATAAACATAATGAGAATAAGTAATAAAAGGTATATAAAACTTTTAATTCAATCATTTAGACAGGTGTTTCTCAAGCTTTCGATACTTGCGATCCAATATTCGATCAGAATTTTCTCCACCCCCTATCCATCTAATAACAATGTTTTTAATTCAATAATACAATACTTTGACGCTAATACTACAGTACAACTTTAAACTCTTAAATACCACTCGTGTATATAAAGGGTTTGCTTAGCCAAAGCGTTAATTTTCCCGGGCGTATATATACGTCTTTGCAAAGTACAATCTTTTACGTGCACTTCTATCCATAAAATTATTCCGAAGGCTTTAGGAGGCAATAAATGAACATTGACAGTATTTGTGGAGGATTTACTTATTCCTTCCGCTTTCTAAATTCATCACATGCGCCTACCTGGAAAACGGTGGCACTGGGGAGCAAATCACATAAATGTTAATCGGCAGTTTAGGGATTAATTATAGAACGTACAAATTACCAAGATAAGTGTTAATTTTTTGTGTAATTTTATATATGACTAGCTCATATGACTAGCTTTTCTCCTTCAATAATTGGCGTACGCATATAAAATTTGGTTTATACAAGTACGTCGAACTATGGAAAACAAAGTTGGTTTGAGTTTTGAGACAAAAAAATGATTTGTTAAATACTTTATGAATTCTTATTGAAAATTTCTTAAAAAAATGTATAAATTCAAAATTTAGCCCATTTTTCTTTAAAAATAGTAAGTTAATCAAAATGATTTATAAGAAAATTGTTTTGATTTATATATAAAAATGTGTTAATAGAAGCAATAGTTAGAAAAAATATCAAATTATTTATCACATTATAAACAAAGCTTGTAACGAATGGCAATAAAGATGTTACTAGAGCACCCTCTCCTGGCTGTATGGATACTTACGAAGTCTGACTGCCACCACGGTGTAGAAAGGACATGCCAATGTCCACCCACGTGAACCCCTTATTATTTGTATAAAGATTAACGGGTTCTTATGTATTTGTTCCTGTGCTTAATTAGAATGTACAACCAATTAAAATTGTTTGAGCTAGCTGCCGGTGTTATTTATGTGTACATGTTATATAATAGCGCCCAACGTGGGGCCGAATAGTCAGTTAATTTTAATATGACTGCTAGTCTAACAAAATTATCTTCAGTATTCTGAAAACTGCTAGTTCATAAATAATTTCTAATAGTATGTGTGAAGTGGTAGCTGCCAGCTACACGAAGAACGTGTAAATTGTACATTTCCTACCGGGAAATTTGATGTTTTTGATTGTACATTTCCTACCGGGAAATTTGATGTTTTTGATTGTACATTTCCTACCAGGAAATTTAATATTTTGAATTGTATATTTCCTACCGGGAAATTTTGATATTTTGAAATGTATATTTCCTACCAGGAAATTTGATACTTCAGATTGAATCCGTCTCCATGGTGCATCAGATAAGTTATTTCATCTTTGAAATAGGGGGAGAAGGAAGCCATTCCAGTAATGCCTCTCAGAGAAAAAAGGAAGATCCAGGAACGACAATTCTGCTGGTTCCTCATCGAGGACGATATTTACTAAACAGAGGAGGAGTGTAACGAATGGCAAAAAAATGGTACTACAGCGCCCTCTCCTGGCCGTATGGATACTTACGAAATCTGATTGCCACCACGATGTAGAAAGGACATGCCAATGTCCACCCAGGCAAACCCCTTATTATTTGTATAAATATTAACCGGCATTTATGTATTTGTAAGTGGGCTCAATTAGAATGTACAACCAAATAAAATTATTTGAGCTAGCTGCCGGTGTTATTTTTGAGTACAGGTTATAAGCTTTAGTATTTGGAATGAAGAAAACTAAGGATTTTTTCCTGAGAAAAATCAATCTAAAAGGTTTTCATTTTCTGTTGGGATGTGAATAAAAGTGAACATAAAAATTATCACTGTTTTTTTTAAACTTTGAGCTTTCAAATTTTGTTCCAGTATTCGTTATTTTAGAGGAAAAAAAGTGGTAGAAATTTTTAAATGATAGTAATCAATATGTGACAAATGTTTAAGCTATTATTAAGTAACTGGTATGTTATTTATTTCGCTTAAAATGAATAATGTCATGATTCGAATTCAGAGAGGATCAAATTTAATTCTAAGAAAAACTGAAAATAATTCTGTTTTAGTATAGATCTATAAGATATTCAAATTTTAATTTTATAAATTTCACATTTTTAAATATTAACGGATTAGAACGGATCTCTAACCTACTCGTAACTTGCTATCAAGTTATCGTCGGCAAGAAAATATTTTTAAAATTATTTGCCAGCTTGGCTAAATGATTTTCAATGGTTTCAAATGGTTCAATAGTTATGTTGATAATTTGTACAGTTTCTCATAAGGATTGTATTGCAGCTTTAGCATCAAAATGAATTATGATTTGATTCAATACATTGCTATTGTATGGAGGGTGTGATGAAAATTATAATTGAAAGTTTGAGAAGCATTGCACTAAAATGAAGTTTCGCAAATTACCATAGGACTTAGTTTTTATGCATATACCGGTTGATTCAAAAAATTGTGACCATTTTTTGAGCATCATGATATTTTATTTAATAAAGTTATTTACTTAAAATTTTCATTGTGGCTTTCTTTTAGCATAGTACACTTTCAGTAAACGTTTAGCCAAGCCAAAAAGGCTTCTTCGAACATTTTGGTTAGGAATTTTTCTAATTTTCTCTTTGTTTGCTTTTTGAAGCCCTTGAAGAGTTCTTACACACACACACACACTTTACATTCATTTAAATGTTTTTAAATACTCCCATAAAAATATTCGCTAAGAGTACAGTTAGGGTGATGATAGTTATTTCTCATAAGGAAGACAATTTATTTATTTTTATTTTTAGCAATTTCATAGTTGATTTTGCGGTATGATATGGTGCAGAATCTTGGTGAAAAAACAATTTTCCTCGAAGGTAAAGACATTTGCTTTCTATGGTAATGTGCTTAAAACATTTTTGCTGATAGTACACAGCATCAATTTTAGCCTCTGGTTCGACACAAAAAAATGGTTTTGTTAAGCCTTGACATTTCCATCCGTACCATAACACTTTACTGCTTACTTGCTTTTTCCAAAAAAATTGCGTCTTTGCGACACTTTTCACGTGAAAAGGTTGAATCTTTGTTTCGCCAATTGTAAATGACAGAAGAAATATTGCTTTATCCGAAGTTATTCATGATTTGTATATATCTTTGCGTAACATTAAATACAAATGCCAGGAGAGTTTTCGTTTTTCTACGGTCTTTGCAGAGATTTGACGACATACTGGTTTATTCACCTTTTCATAACAAAATTTCTTTATCTGACGACAAATTGTTGATTTCGATATCTATAGATTATTTGCCAAAGTTCTTTGAAGCACTGGACTTTCTACAATGATAATTCTTTTCAACTTTTTTTTTCTTTTTCATTAAGGACTTCCTTTCGTTCATATTTGTTTTCTGGAGATTTTGATTGCGAGCCAAGCTTTATTTTGTTTCAAAATTTAGATTGTAATACATTCTAAAAATGTCTTTTATGATTTTTAAATGTTTTATTTTTAACAGAATTTGAAAATCCTTCAAAAACCTTAAAATTTTGTTCCGGGCTTGAGGATGATATTTCGGTACTATAATTATTTCAACTAATAAAAATGGTTAGATTAGTTGGTTAGTTGTTTCGTTTTTAAAATAAAATCATTAGTAAAACGATAGAAATTCACCACAAATAGTTATGAGCTTATAAGTTGGTCTCGCTAATTTTGAGTCAACTGGTATTATAAACAAATTATAGGAATGATTTATATTAAATGCTTGTGTTAATTAAATACAATTCATTTTGCATACTTCTTATTCCTTTTGCCCTTTATTTTACTTATTTCCGCCGATGTAATCGAAAAGAAGGAAAATAATTTGATATCCCACGAAGAGGTATTACATCTTCAGCATTTTCTCCCAAAAATATACCGGAGATGACCTCATAGCCAGCGGATATGGAGAGTCCATTTCTTTTTTTTTTTCGATTTAGTACATAAAAAGTGATGAGAAAAATATATAACAAAAAATATACATATATATGGAAAGATTTTTCCAAACATTCGGTCTTCCTCCCTGCAGGTTACTGTAGGATCAGCGACCCAATAGCCGCGATAATATCCACATGGCCGGATTCTGAAAAGGGAATTCTCTATCTTTTCTAGGCAACTACTCCCTTAGGAGGAACGGATACTTTTTCGTTCGAAGGAGTGGAGATTCTGAAAAGATCTTGCTGCTCTCCATTTCTATTCAAGTTACGCTCATGCTTTCATATTTGTATATACGATAAAGATAAGATGTTTCGGTTGCCAAGGGAAGGTGTTTTTGCTATGGATGAAGTTGTTAAACTGTTTATTGGTGATTTGAAGCAGAAATCTCTTCCAACAGGGTACCATTGCTGAGAAGATTTTCTTTTTCTTATCGAAATAGGGGACGGACGATGAAATAAGTTTTTTTCCCGATCTGGAAAAATATTTGAATGAGACTGCATCTTTACGTTTGATTTGATGCAGAGAAATGTATTTTCAGTGAGATGGATCTGTGTAAGTTCAAAGTTTGGAAGCAAGTTCATTATTTTTCATATACGTTTCAATGCATTGTAAAAGGTTCCTGATGGGGAAATAATCATTATGTCATCATTACAATAACGTGAGGATGTTTTTAAGCAAGAAATGTATTTGCATTGCTTCAGAACGAGTTAGATTTATGAGGTTATGCTACTTCTATCTTGATATATGTGACAAATCTGTACGGAACCTTTCCACTATTCTTCTTAGGCGTCTTTCTGGGGAATATAAATTCGCGTTTATTTCCAATCAACTCCAAAAAGAAATTTGGGATATTTAAATTAGATAAGGTGTTTAAGTCGAGGGTTGCGAGATAGCAAGAGAAATGATGGTAGGCTATTGAGCCAACAACGTTAAAAGCAAAACTAGAAGATTCCAAGAGATTAGATTCGTGAAGACGTCGTGCTGCTAGACGTACTGGAAAGCTGATATAAGCCAGCGGTAAATATAATTCACGTACGCTTAAAGTAAGCGCCAGTTTGTGATACTTAGTTAAAGTTAATCACAATTAAGAATTCGAATACGTGTGTTTCTCGGATCTCCTATTTCGGTAGACCTTACTCGAGTTGAGCTAGATTAGTAATCAATCGTATTCTTAGTAATTTAATTTAATATAAAGGCAAATCCCTTTAGAAGACGTAACATTATTATATTATTTGTTATCAGAGATTTTTGAGGAAATTATAACAAAAATAATAATAATATTATTCAAAATGGCTTTTGGTGGTTCTTTGCTTCAAATTAATCTTGGTGTTCAAGGTGGGACCCAGGGGGGTCATCACATATATAGCAACTTCAAATATCTTCACTAACAATTCACATTGATTAAATCGGAAATAGGCACGCAATCGATACTAACGTTGGTCAAGCGAGGTGACTGAGTCAGCCCAATCATTTTTTATAAGTTATTTTTATTGCTTGCACACGATAAGAATCGCAATTAGTGTGAATACTTTAACTAAGAGAATATATATTTACCTCTTTTTAATGACCTTTCAGTTTTTCTTTGATAATTGGAGAAAAAATATCAATCAAACTGAACCAAGAATTTCAAATGTGCATGACTTTATTAAAGTACACAAATCACAGAAACTTTTCGCTAACATTTCAGGAATGTAATTTACAGGCAAAACTGTTATATTTTGTTCAAGTTATTGCAGTTTTTTTGTCCTTTGATGATGGACACATAGAACGTTGCACTTTTTCTTGCTTGTGCATTTTTGACAGGGTATAGTGGTACACTAATGGCTTTATATTCTTCTTAATGGGGTTCATTAGGTCGCATTTGAAAGTTTTCCTTTCAACCCAAATGTTTCATGCTCATCACTTTTCTCATATTTACTTTCACTATCATGATTAATATGCAGCATTTCAGCAGTTACTTCTCTTACTTGATCAGTTTCAACTTCCTTCAAATAAGCTCATAGATGTTCATTTCTATTTTTATATTCTGCTCGTTTACATTTATAAACCATAAGTCGCGCAACATAGCTATCAAAGCCACTATGTTGTTTACAGGGAGAAAATGTAGCATTTTCATAGGAAATATTTTGGAACAAAAGAGGTCGCTCGGAAAACTCAATCAAAACAAGAACCTTAAGATTGTACAAGAAACGTTGGCGACTCACAAAAAAAGAGGGAGATTTGTGAGATATGCATTTGAGTTCCCATGAAGACTGTTATATAGAAGGATACTGTGAAGAAGTCATTGGTAACAAATAAACAGTTTTCCCAGAATTAACGATTTAGTGCGCTTGGGATGACTCTGTGCCTGGCACCTGCTCCCGGTTTAAATGTGTTTATTTTACAAATTAGGATATCTTTTTTAAATTAATGGATTTAATCTATCAATCTGTCAACTTTTTAAAATTTTTTTTAATCTTATCGTATTTCATATTTGTTTAAAAATACATTGTATAACTTAACATAAATAATTGAAACATACAGAATAGAGGCTTAAAACTGATAATTTCAATATAGTATTATTACTTTATAAATAATTATTTTTTTCTTACTATAATTAAAATAAAATAATTAAAAAAAAAAAATATGTTGTTAAAAGATAAATCTGCATTTAGGAATCCCTGTTTTCTATATTTACAAAGAAATAACATAGTACATATATTGGCCAGTGAATTGGAAAACCAAGACCAACATTTTATTGACGAATGACTCAACGAATGACTGATTTGTTTCGTTTGGTCATCGAGTCTACATGCCTCTGGAGGGCATTTACTTCCAGAGAATACTATGTATTGACTCTGTGCAGTTTTTTACATCTCGTAAATTACATAAAAATGGACTGTGTTGCCGGATGTGTCTTTCCATTCTATCTCACACATTTTCTATGGGGTTAGGATATGGGCTGTGTGAAGTGCTGGAAATCAGACTGATGTTCAGTGAAACAATATTGATTATTTCTGTCACGATGTATAGTTGCATTATCCTCTAAGTAGTGTTTGTCACCATCAGGGTAAAAATGTAATATTACAGGGTGCATTTAATCTGCCAGTATATTTAGGTATATCATGGTGGTTTGCTTACACTAAAGGAACACCAGTGTACCACTTTCACGGCAGAAGAACGTGACCCATATCATGGCTTTCCCACCAGACACTTGGGCAGTGCGAGTAAGGCAAAAAGGATTCAAGACTTCCTGGGGTTCTGGCCAAATTTGACGTCCAAATTTCATCCTACCGCATTACACATTTTCAATCCTCAAATGTCCAGGGCCTTCTTTCCTGACACCACTGCAAAAGAATTTCTGCATTTAAGGTAGAAATCAGTGTTTTTTTTTCACTGGTACCTACTGTGCCTTCGTGTTATCTACAATTCTCTGCACAGGGTTCGAGCTGAAATCTGTTGGGAAGAGCGTTAGCTGGCGATTTGTGCCATTTGAAGCACAGTAGAGACTCTACTGTACAATTCATTGAATACGACACCGATCACGCTCTTGGGAAAATTGCAATAGAATATATATATTAGCTACGTCTTTTAAAGAAAGACTGAAAGTTATGATTCCCCAATCCTTTGAAATGGCTGCTTTTAAGAGCTCAGTGAGATTTGCTGTCTTCAAAATCAAAGCTCCTGCTGAACGGGCACCAACACTAATTCATTTTTAAATGGTAAAGAGTATAATGTTTTATTTCATTCATCATGAAAAGCACTTTTACACGTATACTACCATTCCAAACACGTGTAACCTATGTCGTAAAACAAAAATTGCATACTTCATCCTTAGCATGCATTCAAATGCAAATCTCGAATGTTTCTAACACATCGGCCAGTGTGTGTAGTAACATTCAATAAAAAATTGCCTCATTACTCAAAATGAAAAAAGTATTTATGTCTATTAATTTTCTGATATTTTAAAACTATTATTAGCAGACACTGATCATTTTTACTATTCATCATTGCATTCTTTAATAATGCATCCTATGAATTAGTTTTTAATTGCATTTTTCACAATGATAATTGATATAATACGAGTAAGTGTATTAAACTGCTAAAATTTAAGTTATTAAAAATAGTTTTATTTTTAACAAAGCAACGGAATATTAGAGACGATCTTCTAACTTTTGAGCGTGATTCATAAGTCGAAGATGCGTACATGCTCTTGTAATTCACTCTTTAAACTTTCAAGCCTTAACCATCAGGAGACTTAGCTTAGAGCAATGGTTTTCCACTAGTGGTCCGTGAAAAATGTTTCATGGTCAGCAGAACAATTGGAACTTTACTCTAAGAATATGTACCCAAATGTTAAAAGAATTATTTTTGTAAAATAATAATTACTTTTTATAACTTTGACATTCAATGGGTGCCTTTTGCATGAATAAAATATGTTTTACGATTATTATTATATAAAGTAATTTCTAAACTCATAACATTTAATATTTTCTAAATTCCTATGAGTAGGACCACAAATATAAAACTTTACATTTAGTTAATTCAAGGAGTTATCAAATTTGGCGTCCGTTGCTCTATTGCCACTGTTCTAGGATGGTCGTTTTCCATTTTGTTTAAATGATTGATACTACCATGTCTCATCGGACTAAGACAACAAAAGTATATATTGTTCACACTGGGCAACGTTGACCTTTGCAGTTAAAAGAGAAAGAAGAAATTATATGCATTCACTATCACGAAAGCAAAAGAATTCAATCGAATGATTGATGGTTATGGGTTTTGAGAGACCATATGTTTTCAGAAAGCTATTAAGGGGAAAAAGGAAATTCTTCGATCAATTTTTTAACCCAAACTGCTCTTTACGCGATGGTACCTTACGATTAAAGTACGACTGCACATCGTGTTCAAGTTAAATTAGAACTTGAAGTTGGACTGCATTTAGCGCGCTAAAGCAAATGCGTGTTCAGGAGATTTATGCGCTCATTAAAAATACCATTGATACTAGAATAAAACTTCAAAGGATAGATGTTTAACACTACAGACGAAACGTTGTAAGGAAATTGTACTTCTAATCATTCAGTATAGCAGATTTCATTAAATTAGTTATCTTTGTGAAACAGCGAGACTGCGATTCTTTTTGTGAGAAATGCCGCCCGGCATTCAAAATGTCCGAAAAATACCAAATAAAATCCGAGTTGATATTTTTTCTATCAATATTTTTATTCCTAAATTGAACAAAAAAAGTTCTTTCTATTTCTTTCCTAACACAATGGCCATATAGATCACATACTAAAAATATACATAATTCATTTACTTTTTTTGATAGATAATCCAGTGGCGTAATTGAGAATATTAGGACCCCAAGCAAAATCAGGTTTTGGGCCCCCTAGAATTCTGTCCAACTCCCTGTTGCGGGGAATTACTCCACTGTTCAAAGGATATAAGAAATATGTTGCGCACTTCAGAAATATATAAGATGTGCTCTTATATATTGTAGTATATTATTATTAAATATATATTAAAATTGTTGAGTGCAGCTAGAGTGCGCGTGCGCGCGTTTTCTTTGAAAATGTCTTGTAAACCATCGGAAGAAGAAAATAGAATACAGCAATCGAAATTGGTAATTCTCGATATATTTTAATATAGTAAGAGTAAAAAATGACTTGAGATTAATCCTGTATGGAGAATATAATTTATATAATGAAAACATTAATTTACTCTAATAATTTTGAATTTGCTGTATTATATTATAATAGAGAATTTAGAATTTTGTAGTACATCATTATACATCTTAAATGAACTGAAACTGCAGATAATATGCTACAAACCCGTACTTTGCTGAACTAAGGAGCTTTTTTGAAGTGTAAAAAAATGTGAACGCGAAAAAAGAGAGGATAGGAACAAAAAACTGGAATGTGTACTGCAGTGTTTCAACTAAAGTATAATATCTAGAAAAAAGATAGTACCTAGTAATAGCTACTAATGTCTATTAATAAATCTGTATACTCGTGAATGTTTATGTGCACGAGTACATTAAATTTAAATAATCAAAATGGAATTGATGTTCAATATCATCCTTGGCAACCCGCCAAGAATGGAATATCTGCACCAAGTCCAGCTTCCAATTCCGAGTTCTTTTCAAGATTATTTTGTGAGTTGGAAACAAAAAGATGTCTTCTGGTGCCAGATCGGGGGTGTACGGTGCCTGGGGAAGTGTTGCCACACTCATTTTGCCCAGCAACTGGGAGACAATGAGCGTGGTATGTGTATATGTGTGTGGTTCGCGCAGACTTTTCTCATTAGAAGATCTTTCGTTAACCCGTTCAGGACCATGGCCGCATATATGTAATAACGCGTTACTCCTTCCATGGCATCATATATGTGATTGAGCTTTCCCTCATAAGCCCATGATCACACCGGTGTGATCCGAGTTAGGAACGTTTTTAAATTAATTTTTACAGGCAATTAAAAACCTTTTTTTTTCGAATAATGTTCTATAAAACTTTGAACTTCAACATGTATTTTCAGCTCCGTTTTTTTTAATTAGATCCAAGATATT
Organism: Trichonephila clavipes; assembly: GCA_019973935.1. Classification (NCBI taxonomy): domain Eukaryota; kingdom Metazoa; phylum Arthropoda; class Arachnida; order Araneae; family Nephilidae; genus Trichonephila; species Trichonephila clavipes. Next base: position 417,654 of record BMAU01006932.1, on the reverse strand, counting down.
TATGAGTATAAACAACTGTTCATGTTTATTTTTCGAGAGAATCGGACATTTAGAGGTTCGTGATCTATTGCTCTATAGATTTCTGTTTATATTTTGAATAAGTTGGTTTAGTTTTCTAATATTTTCTGTATTCGTATTTAAATTTATGGGATTTTTGTCTATTTTTTTAAGTGTATGTATTTTTTTTGTTGTTAAAATGAAAACATTTTCTTTAAAATTCGCAATTGTTTGTTATTTTCTTAAATATAGCGAAAATTTTTGTACTCCATGGTTAAATATTATCGATGATAGTAAATTGTAAGTTTCAGTGTATTTTTGATTGCATTTAAAACTTTATATAAATTTTTTAATGAAATTAGACTTAGCAGGAAAATTCGACCGGTCCCGTGCGTACGTATCCATACCGAACGCACGGGTCTGGGGAAGCGCTTCTTCTCCTTCCCCTGGTTCTGAAAGGGTTAAACTAGTGTTTCTCAAACTGTGGGGCGCGCCCCCCTGGGGGGCGCGAGCATATCGAAAACAGAAGATTTAAAAATACTTAATTTACTGGAATTAATTAAAACAAAATAATTTCAGACATAATAAAAAAATACACTTTTACTCTGATATAATTTATAGGCACGCGATATTAAGTCCTCAAAAATAAAAACTTCTTCAATACCTAATTAGCTATCTTTGATCCTATAACCAAATAGAAAAAAAAACTTTTATTTTATTTGCTGTAATCCCATGATGAGAGATTCTTTTACTACGCTTTCTTTTTAAGCTTAACATACAGCACTTTCAGAGAAAAAACAGATCTCAGACCCAGAATCAAAAAAATTTAGGAGCATAAAAAATTCATCACTGTCATTATTTTTGAAATACTTCACATTATAGCTGTAATTTATACGAACTTCTAAGTTATTGGTACATTTAGTTATGACCCTTCTCTTACGTGTTTGTTTCTCATTTAGGGAAGTTGTAAGTAATGTGTTTTCTCTGCTGCGCTTTTTCCCATGCAAAAAAATGTTTTCCACAATTTTTTAGCAGTAACATACATATTATCATAATGAGTACAATTTTTATCCGGAAGTGGTCGCATGGGACACACAGATTACGAAATCGTTAATTCTGGCAAAACTGTTTATTTGTTACCAAAGAAAAATCGAAAAGTTCTTGAAAGTAGGTAAGTAAACTTTCTCTTAGTTAAATTATTCACTGGAATCACGATTTGTATCGTGTACAATAAAATAATTAAAAAAAGGATTCGGGTGACTCAATAACCCCGCTCGACCGTATCGAGTGCACGCCTGCTCCCGGGTTAAAACATGTTAAAAACTTTTTGCTTTAAATATTAAAAATAGTACAATTATTCTTTATCGGAAATTTATATTATTGTTCATTATTTAACATCAATTATAAATGCTAATTCTGTGAGGCTTAAAATTACAATTCGCTTAAAACTGATAATAATTTGAGCAACCATTTTTAAAAGATCATTTTACATTTTTGTAAACATTGTCGAGCACTTGGCTTTGCTCTCCTTACAATTCAGCTATTATATCAATAATGTTTTATTTTCTTATAAATGAACTCGGACAAAGAGCGGGCACTTCAACCGGTATACTTTTAATGTATCAGTGCTGCACAGAGTATTTTACAACTAATTAATTAATACTAAATTAAGAACAAGTTTAATAAGTATTAACGACTTCCATGGGCTTGTCTTCCAAAGCAAAATTTTTATAAGGAATGCTTATGATTAGAAATTGACCCTCTGAATTATTTTTCTATATTTAGCAGGTATCTATATTTTGTCTTCTAAGCAGCCACCAGATTTTGCAATATGTTCAATTTAAGAATTAGAGAAAGGAAAATTAACATAATAATTATTTTATTATTTTATTTATTTATTTTTGCTTAAAAGTAGTATACAAAATTTAATACTTATGTTACTAATTTGTATGGTTTATTATTAAGATCACCTACGTTAGCTTTAGCGTCAAAGTTTATTATTATTGCATTCAGTACATTATTAATGTATAAGGGGGGCGCGATAGAAATTGTGATCGAAAAGGGGGCGCCAGTATTGAAAGTTTGAGAAGCACTGGGTTAAACTGAGATGAATGATTGTTGGGGGTATTCACACTCTCATGTAACCATCCAAAGAATCGTAGATCCTTGTTCACAACTTGGCGCATTTATTGCTCCGAGTTGTTTGTGATTTTGAGAGGTATCCCGAGTGTTCGTCGCCTTTAACGGACTCCCGACCTTTCTAAATTTTCTTGTGCCACATGAAAGTTTGGCTTTTTTTCATCGCCCCGTCACCAAAGGCATTTTGAGCGTCTTTGCACCATATTTACCCAGTTTCATACAGAATGTGATTGCATAAGAGGTCTCAGGGGTGCTAAATTTCTCCAGATGGCTGAAAATATAAAAACATTTTCAAACAGGTATAATTATTTTAAATCTATAATAAATAATTCGAATCTCTTACACATTATTTATAAAGAAATGGAGTTTCAGAAAAGTATAAAATATTTAAAATATAATCATAATTTTAAAAACCATAAGCATATGAAAATAAGAAACATTTCTTTAAGAAATATTTATTAAGTTTTACGTTGCGCATGATCTTTTCTAAAATAATAGATTTAATTACTAGCTACAAGTTGATTTATAAAGCTAAATACGTTCTTATTACACTAGTAATATTATATTAGTAAAATAATAAATTTAATTAATTTTTTTAAACAAATAAAATAAATAAATTTAAAAATTTAAAAAAATATTCAGTATTTTTTCAAATATTTTGAAATACAAAAGATGCATTATTCTTAAATGATGTAGGGTTAAAAGAATAAGATACATTTTATAATTCTATAAAGTTTTATACATCAGAGGCTACTATTTTAGAAAATAGCATGCACAACGCAAAAATTACTTAATATTTATTACAGAATTTTCAAATGCTTATAATTTTTTAAATTATTATATTTCAAACATTTTGTACTGTGTTCGAGCCACAATCCCTTGTGAATAATGTGTAAAAGATTCGCATTATTTAATTTAAAATTGAAAGAATTATACCTGTTTGAAAAATGTTTAAATTTTCACCCCTCGAGAAAAAATTAACACCCCCGAGACCGCATAACTCTATTACAAAACCTAGTCCCTCTTTTGCTCGACGTGTGTACAATAGATGGAGTTCAGGAGCGTGACCTTGCCTGAACAACTGCCCGGAGGTCATTGACACGGGTCTCGTTTCGAAGCTTTGACTCCCCCCTCCCAAATTTCTGTTTAAGTTCTGTTCCTCCAGCCAACGTTGTCAACTACAAAAAATCATTCAATTAACTTTTGGGAACCATATATTATTCTAGAACGGAATTGATATCGCAATCCAGTGTTTTTCTATTAAATCTCAATATCATGGTTTTAAAATACCGGTATTTACAAGTTTAAGTACCGGTTTTTCGGTATTTACTAGAAATTTCTTAAAATTCCCTGCACTATATGTTCAGGGATCACCCAAATCGCAAAATATAATAGACGTTTTTTATTTTGTGACTCCCCAACGGGCGAAATTAATTAAACTGTGAATACAAAGTTGCATCGTACAGTCAAGAGAAGTGATAAAATATGTGAATCATCCAAAGAGGCGGGCCAAAAATATCCTGTTACATCTCAGAGCGCTACTGCACACGTTCAGGTCTCGTACACTGATATTCATATCTATGAAAACAAGGTCGTTCTGCGAAGAAAATGTGTAATATTTTGGTATTTTTTAAATTGGGGAGTTTGTTATTCACACTGTATTTGCATATCATACTTTAGGGTTCAAAATATTTTTATATTAAATATATTAATTGTATATATATATATTAATTGTATATATATATATATATATATATATATACATATATATAGTATAATAAAATAAAAGTGAAGACACTAGAACCTACAGTGCTAAGAAGTAAGAAATGAAAGAAATAATGAAACCAAACCGAAGTATTATCCACTAATTTTTTTTGTTCTTTTGTGATAATACTTCGGTTTGGTTTCATTATTTATATGATGAAAAGAATACAGTAGCATAACGTAAAAAATGCTCTAGTGTTATTAAAATGACTGTAGGAAGTAGAAACGGGGACTCCATACAGATTTAAAAACAAAACATGAAACAAAAATCTTAAAAAGAAAATAATGTAATTGCGATGAAGATACAAATTTTAGCACACTTTCCAAGCTATCAGGGATTTTAGATTATTTTGAAAAAAAGAAGATAATTCGGATGATTTAAATAAATATGATGTTCCATTAAGATGTTTCATTTTGTGTGTGTGTGTTCTTTATATACTGCTATAATTTAAAAGTTACAAATTGTTTTTTTGTGATATTTACACTCTCTAATAAAGCTATCAAATATAAAACAAAGAAACACCAGCGAATTGGTACTTTTTCTAAAATTTCTAATACCGGTATTAAATTCGGTATCAAGATCTATAACATACCAAATACCGGTATTGGACTTTTGGTCCGATATTGCAATCCCTAGCTACAAATATTAAATTTGGCGAGCATGTTTCTTTCGCTGAGTAGAGCCTCGTCAAGCAAGGTCTTTATAGAAATTACTCCCAAAGCGTGTAGAAATAGGTTAAGAAGTTATTATTCATAAAAATTCTCGTGTTAATTGTTAGTCTCTTAAGGACTTGAACTTAGATAAGCATGTTTCTTTCGGAGCATAGAGATCTTCTAAGAAAGGTTTTTATAGAAATCGACTGGCAAAGGTGAGGGGTAAGGATTATATAGATAGTACAACGTCGATGTTTAACTGTTATACCTACATGCTTGTATATTGTCAAGCATGTTTCTTTTCTTCAGTAGAGATCCAGTAACACCAAGTTTACGAAAATTGACTCCAAAGGCTGGATTGTGAGGGTTACGGGGAGCATAATTAAAAAATACCCGTTTAAGAACTAATAGGCTCAGAAACTATAAATTTGATAAGCATGCTTTTTTTGTTGAATTGATACACTAAGAACGGACTTAATTGGAATCCATTCCCAAAAAAGATTACTAATTTTAAAAAGGGAATTAATACCAACATTATGCTTAAAATATAAGTAGCATTCTTTTTTTCAATCTCAGGCTTTAAGTATAAGCCTGAGATTTATTGAGAAAAGTAGAAAATCAGAGTTACAGCAATATGGTTCCTTGTAAAGTCAAATATTGTAATAGAAGCAACTGCCGTCACTGTGTAATCTCATCACTATCGATATTTCCTCTGAAAATATCACTTACTGAAACCTTTTTCTCATGATGGAACTGTGATAGAACATACCCTCTGCTTTTCATTCTCTCTTGGTTCTTTTTATTTATTTATTTATTCTTGCGGAGTTTTTCGTCACAGTTCAACAAGACGTAAAAGTGAGAACGGAGTTTGGACTTTTCAAGTCTTTTCTGCTGGAAAGTGGGAAATCGCGGTAGAAGTTTAAAAGATGTTGGTGTTTAGTCGAAAGATTTACGGTTTGCATGTTTCTTTCAGATACTTTTTATGGATATCCATTTCCAAGATTGAGAAATTTGTTTCATGGAGAAAGAATTACAGTATAAAAGGATATGGTAGAAATAGTTTCTTCATGCCATGATCTTTAGATTAGCATATGAAAGGCCTTGGAAATATTATTTTTATTAATGCAAAAATTTACTTCGAAGAAATTTTAATATCCATGTCTTCTAGAAAACATCACTCTTTGATCCTTACCATGAAGTTATTAATTAGCCATGAAGATTAATATTACTCGTTGAATGACTTAAGATTTAATATTAAACAACTGTAAAGACGTGTGATACATAGAAAAATCTAAACATAGTCATTTGAAACATTTAATGTAGCAGAAAATTCGTAATTTTTTTAAAAAATATTTAACAAAAAGTAAAACAAGTAATTTTCGAATTCTCTATACCAGGTGTGGTGAACTTTTTAGATGAGCGTGCCATTTTTTCTAAAGACATGTTTCATGAGGTACAGACGTGCCGTCAAATAATTTGTCTTGTGATTATTAGAAAAATAATAAAACCAAATACTAACAACTCTCAAAACTATTTACTACGAAAAAAATGCATTTTCACTGTATAGAGCATATGTTTTAGTTATACGTGCAATTCAAAGTAATATTAACGTGACTTATGTTGGTGCTCAAGGCTAAGACCAACGGCAGGCGTACATACAGCATCTTGCAACGATGAGTTTCGTGGACATTGATCTGACTATGTCAGACAGGTGGCATTAGAAACAACAACATAAATTGAGGGATTCTGGATACTGCTAGCCATCGTTCCATTTATCCCATACCTTTAGGCGGAAAAGCAAGATCTTTGCAATACTTGCTCATATGTGTGCCTTTATTTAATTTATAAAACGTTATTGCATTCCAAAATGTCTTTATCTCAATACTACTGAATTGATTATATTTCTTCATGTTTCGACTCTTCCTATGAAGAAAGATAGAAGGGAATGACGTAAACGCAACAGTTTGATCCTGTTTCTTTTTCATCTTTTACCATTGTGTCATTACATTGCTCACATCACTTTCAATAAGATCATCATTCTTCTCAAAAATTACTTTTTGAAGGTGAAAAAAGAAGAAAGAAAAGGTATCAGGGTCTGTAAATGAAAGAAAAAAATCTATCCATCCAGTTCTACCAAAAAAGCCGATTAGTACTCCCCAGACTGTTTTTTGTTCATTTTCTTTTCTTAAGAGTCTTACCTTTCTTTGAGAGTTTTTTACCTCTATTTTTTTAATCCTAAAAAAACGTTTTTTTTCTTACTGTTTTCTCAAGCTCCATTTACTTTTATTAACTAACCCTTTTTTATTAATTATACCTCTAATGGGTCTCAAAGAACAATAAAAGGCTTCCAAAAATAGTTAGAAGGTTTCTCTAAAAGTTTCAATATTAGAACCATAAAACATGTAATAGTAAATTTTTGTATAACATATTTTGGGAATTTGGTTTGGAAAAAATTAACATGTTTCGAATTTTTTAAAAACGATTTCTTATGCCTTTTCTGCAAGGCTGAAAATAATGCTGAAATAACTAGATTTTCTTATGTTTGAAAATCAATTGTGATTTCCTTGTAAAGGGTGTTTTTTTTTTAAGTATAGAACATTAAATTGCAATAAAACAACGATGTATTATTCGATTGACATGATTTTTTTTTATTCGAAAGATAACTTTGTGGCACTACATTTTAAATATGATTTCTGGCATATGACTGTCACGGCTAGCTCGGATGTAGTCCAATCTGGACGTCCAATTTTCGATGACCTTTTCCAACATTTGTGGCCGTATATCAGCAATAACACGGCGAATGTTGTCTTCCAATTGGTCAAGCGTTTGTGGCTTATCCACATAGGCCAATGACTTTACATAACCACACAGAAAATAGTCTAGTGGTGTTAAATCACAAGATCTTGGAGGCCAATTCACAGGTCCAAAACGTGAAATTAGGCGGTCACCAAACGTGTCTTTCAATAAATCGATTGTGGCACGAGCTGTGTGACATGTTGCGCCGTCTCGTTGGAACCACATCTCCTGGACATCATGATTGTTCAATTCAGGAATGAAAAAGTTAGTAATCATGGCTCTATACCGATCACCATTGGCTGTAACGTTGTGGCCTTTATCGTTTTTGAAGGAGGATTCCACCAGCCCATAAAGATTACCAAACAGTCAGTTTTTCTGGATGTAACGGTGTTTCGACATACACTTGTGGATTAGCTTCACTCCAATTGAGGCAGTTTTGTTTGTTGACGTAGCCATTCAACCAAAAGTGCGCTTCATCGCTAAACAAAATTCGCTTATGAAAATCGGGAACAACGGCAATCTCGTTTTGGGCCCATTCGACGAATCTACGCCTTGCTTGATCATATATAAAATGTAATGCCACAACATTATCTTTCGAATAAAAAAAATCATGTCAATCGAATAATACATCGTTGTTTTATTGCAATTTAAAGTTCTATACCTCTAAAAAAACACCCTTTATGTGCCTATCACTCCATTTGTGTTTGTTGAAAACTAACAAAAATTTAACTTATAATAACAATCTCGCGTGATAATTATTCGTCTTTCATAAAGAAACACCTTTGCATATTTCTAGGTTCAGTACGGTTTTATGAGCTTTAAATCAGGTCAACACAAATCATGTTGTTGACGGATATCATACATTAGTATCTAATTTCTTTACACTCAACATTTAGAAATTTTGAAGTTAGCTTTCATATAATGTAAGCAACTTATCATTATACTACATGTCAATTATATTGGAAAAAGAACCTTTGAGTTCCCTGTTTTCTTTTCTTGACTAAACATTACTGGCCGTAGCAATCCGTCCTTGATTTTTCTACACTATAAAAATCTTCTTTTAAAGAACAACGCCTTACAAGCCTTGGCTGCCTCTACCACGTGCTCCTACCAGCGTCCTCTATTTACGAATAATTTTCTCCACTTTCCAGTTTTCAAAGTATTTATATCTTTCTCAACGTCATCCAACCATCTAGTTCAGGGTTACTCAACCTTTTTTTCTGCCGAGCCACATACATATATTAGTTTTTTCACGTGGGCCCCATACATATGATGGCTATTTCATGCGAGCCGCCACATGAAGATTAATGGAGGAAGGGGGAAGGGAGAGAAAAGCTTTAAAACCAAAATAATATAGAAAATTTCAAATGTGAAATATTCCTATAAGATTAAAGCTATTTTGCGTTTTTTAATTGTTATCTTTTTTATTTTTGTCACTGGGTCTTTTTTAAATTCGAAGTATTTAAGAGAATCACTCCTTCACAATTTCTGCATTAGTAATTGGTTTCATATGATTACCCATAATATAACAAATTTTATAGGGTGTCTTTGTTACCACTGTGACATTACCACTGACAACACTTTTTGGCCGTTGTAAAGATTATTTAAGAAAGCCTATATATCATCTCTTGAAAGAAAACGATTTGTCACTGAACGATTCCTGTTTATTGGTATTTTTTAAATACAAAACTTTCATGACGAATAAAACAATTACTAATCCATTATTGTGCTTCACTGCAGAAAAGTCAAGTTTCCAAATGTCTTGAAACGACCTATTTTCTTTGAATATTTTTCGTTTGCAAGATAGGAAATTTAGTTAAAGTTAATTCCGCTCAAAATATGGTCGCTACTCCATTGTTGTCTATTATCACTAATCAGAAAAAAAATCAACTCGTACATATACGACATTGATATATTTGATTTCTTAACAAAGAATTTCCCACTAAATTTTACAAATAAATGAATTTTTCAGAGTAATGGGCCATGACTGGGCCACCTAAAGTGGCCCAGTGGGCCGCAGGTTGAGTACCGTCGATCTAGTTGATGCTCTTTTCTTGACTCGGGTTAGCGCAGGTAATTAAATGTCAAGATCTTACTGGGATTATCTTTTGATTTTGTCCAATAACGGCCAAGCCCCCCATCTTAATCATTTACTCGTACTAAGGATTACTTGTAATCCAAATACTAATTCTCAAGTCATTTTACATTCCAAGCTTCTAGGTAGAGTCACACCGGTTTTTGCTATTTGTTAAGGTTTCTGAGCTAAGTATTTTTACAGGGTACAGAAGCTGGTCTTACGTCCAACCCTAAACCTGTAAGACCGACAGTTCTCTGATATAATCCTCAACGGCAGGGTACCCGAACGCTGGATAACCATTTACATCGCCTCTAATGTCATATATCAGCTACATTGGGACTATTCTGTCACACACGCTTACCACACGAGTGGCACAATAAACATCAACAGTTTAAAATTAAGATGTGACCACTGTAGCAAAGTGGTCAGGGTGGATATCTTCAACGGTGTTTTCTCTATAAAGCCGTAGTCGAGTCGCAGTTTTATTAACTCTGTAAAACCTCATGCTTTTGAACATCGATTAAATGACGGGGATGACACAGGGGCTGACAAACCTCTCTCAAATCAAAACTACCACACCATGCCAACGAGACAATCATGAACTCGATAGACTTGGCATGCGTTAGCCACCTCTGTACGACAGGACTTCAATGGCACCAAGTATCTTACCCGTGATACGCTGACCACGAGTTCAAGATCATAACTACTAGGCAACCTCTGCTATCAATCAAGTCATAGATTCTACATTCATGCTGAAAACTAAGGTCACAGACATAAATTGTCCAAGAATTGATGAACTATTTACTGTATTGCCATGAAGTTTGGCCCAGAGGTATATTACAATGACAGAAAAAATATAGTAACATAACAATACGGAAAAGAGAGAGATTTCAAGTTTTAATTAAGTGTAAGTTATAGGAAAAAGTGTGAAATCATGAATCACAGATAAGTCATATACCTTGGGAAAAGTATGTCTAATATGGAGAGTGACCACTTTGAAATAACATACAAGCCTCACAACAAGTAGACATACTGTTTATGAAGGTTGTATTAAGTTTTTGTGGCAACATAACCCCCACAAGCCTCACAACAAGTAGACATACTGTTTATGAAAGTTGTATTAAGTTTTTGTGGCAACAAAACCCTTTTTTCCAAAAGCGAAATGGGGAAACGAATTCCTGGGGGAAGATCCTGAGAGGGGAGCTACGCAGAAAAATGTAATTCCAAACCTATTCAATGGAATTGCAATCCAGAGACCTCCAGAGTCAATCCATACGGAGAATATCCGCTCCTTCGTAAAATTCATCAACAAAGTGAGTTCTGTGAGTCCGAGTAATATCGTCCATACAAATGATATCCTGACCCAAAAGCCCTCAGAAAAACCTCACATAGGCTTCCAGTATCTCACCACTGTGAGATCACTCACCTCGATGTGAGTTGGCGGTATACACATCGAAAACGTATAGTGGTGTATGGATGTCCAACAATATGCCGGCACAAAAAAAGGTTATGTCGGTTACTGTTAAGTTGGAGTAAGAAAAATGAGCTCTACTTTCTTTCCAAGTGAACAATCGACAGGAATCATTTTGCATGACACATTTCGATTCCTCATTCAAATAACACGCTCAAATTCATGTGGTGTCCATAACTAATGTTTTCAGCTCCACAATATCCGGTCTTCCTTGCTGAATATAGTTAAATAAACTCACCAGAATGGACAGTGGGCGTTAAAAGCAATTTCTGCAAGTTGGGTGTACATTGTTTTCCTTGAAAATCTTCTTCCAGACACAGCAGCAAGGTCCCAAGAAATAGTTATTTTTAATATAAAAATAAACAGCGTCAAATATATCTTTAAATGAGGCAAAATTGCCATGTAATAAAACAGTAAATCTATATTATTGATCTCTGTTCTCTAACTCTGATTGCATTGTCAAAGGAATCGAATTATTTCAAATATTCCCTACTGTGGAGAACGCTGAATCATATCGGTTAATTTGTATGACACAGCACAGCTAAAAGATTGCCAACCCATGGTATAAAATATTATAGAACAAGTTTTAAAAAAAAATTCTTAGTATATATATTTCAAATATTTCTAAAAAATATTTATACCTTTAAGAAAGAAACACCTTTTAAATTGCAAATCTGAACAATCAATATTTTTCTACCCAATAACTTTTAAAACTCTACTCTCTGTACTTTGTAGAAACTGTAAATTGGCCTCGATCCGAACTCTTCATAGCTGGACAAAATCTTTTTCTGCAACACCCCTTCCTATATTTTCCAAATAGTAGAAAGTCCCTATTAAATGCACTTCAGAAACATTCAAGACGTAAATGTTGCCATAAATTCGTCCGAAACAAGGGGATGACCTCCATAGGAGGAACACGAACTCGGACAGGGAGGGAGATAGAATGCTTCCTTCCGGGAAATCACCCCAAACCGCGTAATAGCGAACGTAAGAAATTACGATCATGTTTCACCAGAACGATGCGGTCAATCAATGGCGATTATCGTACTTCTAAGTTGAGCTCGAAAAAGAATCTTTTCTCATATGCCTTTCCCTGGGTAATACATTCCGGGCTCTTATAGCTTCAGAGTTAAACAACATCAGTTTATAAGGATATCGATATTGTAAACCATTTTCCTTACATTCGTGTAAAGCATGCAGAATACCGACAAAATCACATGTTAAATTTCTTCTTGGACTAAGTACGGATTTTTTTGTTCAAAATAAAAGATTCATTGTTTAAATTTTAATATATCTATCATATGTTTTTAGTGTCAATAGCTTTATTAAGAACAGTCAGTTGGCTAAATTTGCTTAGATTATGGATTTTGAAACTTTGTTATTTCTAAAATTTCCAATTCAGGACCTTTCCAGAGATATAACATGTTTGCTATTTTATGAATTAGAAGTAGGTCAAAATGATTTTTAAAAATAATTAGCCCTTGTTCCCCGCCCACTTTGACAGATTAAGTGTAAATATTGGCTTTTTAAATCTGAGAAAAAGTAAAGCCTTTACATTTTTATATTTATTCATACACAATTAACTTTAGATTGAGTGTAAAGAACTGCAAGCTTAATTGTTAGTATGGTTACGTAATTCTAAAGCAAAGTTTTGTATATTTTATGAAGCAATTGTGATTTTAATTATTTGAAATTTAGAATCTGAAAGAATGTTTTATGGTTTATTGTAAAAGGTATATATATATATTTCTTTCACAATTTTATCATTACTGAAATAAGATGCTAGTTTTAAATACTGCAAAACTTGTTTACAAGAATTCCCTTCAAAACGTGGTAAGATTTTTGCAAAAATAATATTTATAAAAATATTTCAGTAGCTTGAAAATGAGATATGGCAGAAATGAGGTTACACATTATTTAATGGTGCACTTACTGCAACCACACAATAGACACTCGACAGGTAACAGCTGTTAAAATATTACATATGTAAAAATCTGCCTTTTTATCTAAACAATAGAAAAAATAAATTTTTTATCACCAATAATATCAATGGAAATTGAAGGGGATGCAATAATCTTTCAATCTTCATTACCTTGAATAATAAATTATAAGCCACATTTTTTTGATAAGTTAAGAGATTTTGTATAAAAATTACTGCTATTTAAAAGTTTTCATTTTAAAGTTGTGTAAATGTACTGTATGCATGACATCTATGTTTCTTAAATGCAATAGTGTATACTGAAAAAAATGACATATTTTTGATATATCCTTAATTAGATGTCAGACTCAGTATCACGGAATCAAATTTTTCGTGGGCAATTTAAAAAAGGTTGATCAAACGTTGAGCCATCAAGTGACCAAAATGAGACCTAATGTTCTATTTTCTGTTAATCTGTAGCTATTTCTGTAGCTAACGCGTATCTGCCTTTTTTAATTATGTATCTACTTTGATGATCAGCTCAAATAAAAGTAAATTAATTATAAATTATTCTAAAAATATGTGAAAAAAAAAAAAAACAAAAGTTCTTATTGGCTACATTTTAGAAGTTTAATTCAATAGTTGAGCTATATGTTTTGAAATTCTTCAATAACTTAAAAAAATGCTCCAAATTAGCTCTAGATGACTTTAGTTTTTTTAATTTTGACGCATCCCATCGTCACAAAAATAATTGGAAGCCCCTTTGAGTTTAATATCAATAGTCTCACCCCCATTTCTTTGCATGTTGGTACTTATAAAAATCACGCGATCGAATTCATAAATTTATTTAATATTACCAACCACTTATATATCACCTGTACTTAATCTCTAGAAAATGACGATTAATACAAATTTTTTAAAATAAAAGTTAATATCAAGTAAGATCTGAATAGATATTGCTAAACATAAGAAACTTCTTAACATGACTTTGTAATCGCTATCACTTCAAGTTGAATCTGATTTTCAAGATTCAAAAGAGCAGCTAAATTGATGGCAACAGTAACTGAAATAATCGCAATTTTCTGTTCTAAAAGTTTAAAATGTGTTATGTAGTTATAAAGGTTATACAAAAATGGGGGAGATAAAAAATGGAAGAAAAATATTTAAAGTAAAATGCGTAAAATAGTAAAATATATAAATCCAATTATAGTTGTCAAAGGTACCTCAGATTGAACAGTAATATTTACACCAATTGTGATTTAAATAAATGAGAGGTTCCCTTATTTTTTGTGATTCTTTATATATTTATAGTTAAAATTTATAAGTTATCAATTATTTTTTTTGTGTTATTTACACTCTATAATAAAACTGGCAAATAAAACAAAGAAACACCTGAGTTTTTCTAAAATGTTTAATACCGGTTTTGGTATTAAGATCTAAAAAATACCAAATACCGGTATTGGACTTTTGGCCGGTATTGCAATCACTAATTAACATCAAGTGTCATTGACTACAAGTTTAAAAATATGTATTTGAATGGATGAATAAAAAGTATGTTATTAAGGTATTCGACTACGTTCGGTAATGTGATTTTAAAAGAAGCACATAAATGGATAGTTTCCATGATATTTAATGCCACTTAGATTAGAATATGTGTATAAAATTGTTTTAAGATAATTTTGACAAAAAAGAAATATTTTAATACAATATTTTAACAAAAATTAACTTAGAATAACCTTTTCTCAAATTGTTCTCCTTTTATAAAAAATGCATCAAAAATAATAATATTTTGCTTATATAAAGTAAAGACTTTTTCAGAGAATCTGAACTATTTTTTTTTTAAACACTTCTCATTATTTTCAGTGTTACAACCAATTGAAATAATTATCGGCTTTTTTTCTTAAAAATTCTTCCCTCTGTTGTCATAAAACATGGAGGATAAACTCACTTCTAAGTTATATATTTCAAATATTCTAGTTCAGCTTCTGTAGATAGTACATGAAAATATTATTATAATAGAAGCATTATAATATATATACAGGTAAAATGTTATTATAATAGAAGCATTTTTCACAAAAGGAGAATATTTTGAAAATGGGTAATTCTATGTTCTTTTTTGTCAGAATATTGTACTTAAATAATTTTTTACTGTAACAAATTCTTAAAACAATTTTATATACATTTTGTGACAAATCTATACGGAACTTTATCAATAACCTTCTGAGACGTCTTTTTTAGGGAAATTTAATTCCCTACCTATTTCCAATCAACTCCAAAAAGAGGACAGGGATTCCTTATTATATATGCAGATTAGATAAAGTATTTAAGCCAAACGGAATAGTAAAGTGAGAGACAGTAGGAGAGAGAGATTGAAGCAGGAAGTTAAAATAGTGAAGTTAGAGATTTATTATTGAAGATTTCTAGGTGGATAAATTAGGCACAGTAAGAGCAGAGATTCAGTGTGGTAAATATTGATTTATAATTAAAGTCTCATTAAAGTTTTATATTAGGAGTGAGATTAAAGTTAAATGTTCAATAGGAACATTATTGAATATAATTCTGGGATCTCTTATTGCGGTTATCTCTGCGTGATCGATATTCTAATTGTTAATTAATTGGATCATTAAATATTTAAGTTAATATAAAGGAAAGTCCCTTTTAAACCTCATAAAGCTATTTTGATTTATTTGTTATTAAAAGTCTTTGATTCTATTTGGGAAAGATAACCAAATAAAGAAAGTTATTTATAAAAATGGCTACTGGTTCTTCTTTGACTCAAAATTATTCTCGTTCACAAAATGAGATCCAAGGGGATCTTCACAATTTTCTAATCTAAGTGACGCTGAATATCATAAATATTATCCATGTATACGCTCTTTCAAAATCACGGTTCCGAACGTAGTCGGATACATTAACGTTTGAAAATTTGAACAAGATATATATACGGAGAGTGTGAACTAATAGTAGGACTTAAAAAAAAAAGATAAAAAAAGCAAAATCAATGACATTATGGGAAAATATTCATAAGTTAAACTAGCTGGTATAGAGAGTTAAAGGTATTTTCAATTAAACCTATTTCTCATTAAATAAAAATGTCTACCTTAATTTTGAAAATATCAGATCCTTCTTCCTTTGTGTAATATTAATCTTTGATTTTAACCATCTGAAATTATATAAGCAAGAAAAGTAGAAACTAAATATCACCAACATTAAATCATTCAATGCCTGATCATCTGCATAATAGCACGGTGCCACCATTAAGTTTACTTTCAAAATATGACAGGTTTAGGGACTGTTTGTCCAATACATTTTTTTCTAAAGGCTTTCGCAATAAATCATAATCCTTATAAAGTGGACGGTGAATAATCAATCATCTGGTCTACAAACTGTCTATACCCATTAGGGAAAAAATTCCCACATCACGACATCAGCATTGAAAAGGAGTTCCGTGGGGTATTATTTGCTTCGATTCCTTTTTGACCTTCCAGCCGAGAGTCTAAAAACTCTGAAATCATGAAAGTCAACGGATATTTGAAAATCGAGATAAATTTCATAATATATTGATTAATATAGAATTACTTGGAATTGAATAATAATGCAGTATGGCCTTCATGCTGAAGAAACCAAAATCAAATTATGTCGTTTGAAGTTCTACTATAAGTTTTCTCTCTCCCTATATAAAGGGTGTTTTTTTAGAGGTATAGAAATTTAAATTCCAATAAAACAACGATGCATTATTCGATTGACATGAATTTTTTTTATTCGAAAGATAATCTTGTGGCATTACAATTTCAATATGATTTCTGGCATAGGACTGCCACGGTTGGCTCGGATGTAGCCAAATCTGAACGTCCAATTTTCAAAGACTTTTTCCAACATTTGTAGCTGTATATCGGCAATAACACGGCGAATGTTGTCTTCCCAATGGTCAAGCGTTTGTGGCTTATCCGCATAGACCAATGACTTTACATAGCCCCACAGAAAATAGTCTAGCGGTGTTAAATCACAAGGTCTTGGAGGCCAATTCACAGGTCCAAAACGTGAAATTAGGCGGTCACCAAACGTGTCTTTCAAAATTCGATTGTGGCACGAGCTGTGTGACATGTTGCGCCGTCTTGTTGGAACTACAGCTCCTGGACATCATGATTGTTCTATTCAGTAATGAAAAAGTTAGTAATCATGGCTCTATACTGATCAATATTGACTGTAACGTTGTGGCCTTCAACGTTTTTGAAGAAGGATTCCACCAGCCCATAAAGCGCACCAAACAGTCAGTTTTTCTGGATGTAATGGTGTTTCGACATACACTTGTGGATTAGCTTCACTCCAAATGCGGCAGTTTTGTTTGTTAACGTAGTCATTCAACCAGAAGTGCGCTTCATCGCTAAACAAATTTCGCTTATGAACATCGGGAACAACGGCAATCTCGTTTTGGGCCCATTCGACGAATCTAAAAGCGTTGTTCAGGCGTGAGTCTACTCATGATGAATAACCAAACCAAACTGAGAATAAATCACTTGACATCTGTTAAATCGGTCGCTATCTTGGAAAGTAATGCCAACTTAAACTTCTATATTCGAAAAAAAAACACTCTTTATATCGTGTTCAAATTTTCAATCGTTAATAAAATACTTTCTATTCATCCATTTAAATTCAAATACATTTTTAAAATTCATAGTGGATGACACATCATGTTAACCCAGTTTTTTCGAATATTAATTCTTTAGTTAAATTAAAATATGAATAAAGAGTAAACAACAAAAAATAATAGTCCACTACTCTATATAGAAATAACAATCGTTCGTTGTGTCCCTGTAATGCAATGAAAAGCGTGTTGGACCTCTAATCCAAAGGTCATGGCTTCGAATCCCACCTAGGATGGCCTCATTTGTGAGAATGTGATTTATTTTTTACTATACTATTTTAATAGAATAATTAAATTTTAATGAATGAGTAAATAGTAACAAACAAAAATATAAAGTCCAACATCTTATATAGAAAGGAATGGGGAAAATTGCGAGGAAAATCGCTTTGTATTTAGTCACTTAATAGTATGATTATGTAATATGTATATACATATTTATATTAATTGTAGCTATTTAATAAAAAGTAGCTAAAATAAAAGTTTTCTTTACAGATACAAGTTGGAATTGACTTATTTTTTGATATTACTTGTTTTAAGAAATTTGCAGAGTATTTCTTGCGCAAAAGACTACAAGCATGTGAATAATTCGAAAAATTTTAAATAAACATAGCCAACACCTCTATTGTATTATGAAAGTGACATTTGAGCAACTTTTTTTTCTCCCATTCTCTTTATTCACCTTAAAAATATTATTTGCTAAAATATTGAAATTGTATAATTTCAATCATTTTTACGGGTTTTTTTCAATTAGGTTAGTTTAAGCATTATTAACTAGAACCACTCGCACAAAATGTGTGTGTGTGTGTGAAACAGAGAGAGAAAAGGAAGCATTCCTGTAAAAAAGTTTTAAAGTGATAACAGGAGTTCTTAAGTCATTAATGTGGAGTTTATGAATATTTATGATTATTTTAAGTTGCAATCATAGTTGAGGGTTTGTTATTATTGATAAAACTGAAACAAATGAATATAAAATATCGTAATAAGAGAAAACCCTATTTTCCAAAATTTTGAACAAATTTTAGAGACTATATCTGATTTTCCGATGACTCCGTGTAATAAGCTGCATAAAAATATTCTATTGTAATTTGAAATTTTTTCTCTTCTAGTAGATGCATTTCCAATCAATTTGATTAGTTTGATATATTTATATTAGATTCATGTGATTACACTGTTTCTATTTGATACATTTTGGGTCATATATTATATTCATCCAAAAATTTTCTTAAAAAAATTATTTAAGTTTTATTTGTTTGAATTATTTTTATTTTAAGCTTAGATGCTTCACACACACAGTAGGATGGGCCAGACAACTTTTCGAGAGAGCGAGTGCTCCAATTTCCAAGCAACTCACTTTTCAAAATTAAAGTGATTTATCTCATTTTGTTTGGTTTTATTCCAAATATACTTATTAAGTCATAACAAATAGATGGTTACACTTTCTTCTAATGCTCTCCTATTCCACAGTGGGACACTCGAATGAACATTTCCTCCATCTACCGGTTGATTCAAAAATAATGTGACCAATTTCTGAACATCATAATTTGGTTGATGTTGTTTCCAATCCCCTTGGAACAGGAATGCCTACATCAAGACCATTTGACATTTTGCATGATAATGTCACACACCAGGTCTTACTCTTCATACAACTGACGCAGGGAAATGCTCCAGAAGTCCAAAAGATGAGCAGGAGAAGCAGGGAGAGAGCAGAGACAGATAAAGAAAGATTTTACCCTCTACACAAATGTCATACATCGAAGGTGGGCGCTTCTAAAGCACGCCAAGGCCGTCTGATGAGCCCTGAAACTCCTGCACTCTAGAGATAGGCAACAAGACTATAAGCTACTACTAGTGGTGCGCAGGAGGATTTCGCCAAGTGAAATTCATTTTAGTTCTGTGAAAGGAATGAATTTCTGAATGGCTCAAGACAGAGGAACTAGAGTTAGAGAGATCACAACCTCTAACAGCAAGCTTATCAGTTGCCTCATTTCCAGGCACACCTAAATGTCACGGATCCTCTGGAGACACACTTGTTTCCTCTGACCAAGATCATCATAATTTTTTTATAGAATTAAGTTATTTACATGAAACTTTCAATGTGGTTTCCTTCAGAATAGAACACTTTGCGTAAATATTTCGGCCAAGGCAAAAGAAGGACTTATTGACTATTTCTGGAGGTATATTTTTTCAGCTCTCTCTTTGAATGATTTTTGAATCTCTTGGCGTGTTTTTACTTTAGGTCTGCTTAATTCTTTTTAAGTATTCCCCTAAAAATAATCACAAGGATCACAGTCAGGGTAGTGATCAGAGGTGGTAGCCATTTCTCAGGTAGCAGATATTTTTTTTAATCTTTCAAGCATTTTATGGTTGATTTTGAGGAATAATTTAATGCAGAATCTTAGTGAAAAACGAAGCTTCCTTTTGTAGGTAAACATGGTTACTTTTTTTTATCAATTGTTTTAAAACTTTATTTTGATAGTATGTATTATAATAGCAATTTCAGCTTTTGGCTCTGCAAAAAAATGGTTTGTTTAAGCCTTGGGAGGATATTTCCAACCATACAATAACATTAGACGGCCAGCTTGCTTTTTGCAAAGCAACTGCATTGTTTTTTTGCGTGAAATATATTGCATCACCGTTTTGCGAGTCGCTAATGACAAATGGAACAGAGCTTCATCCGAAGTTATTCATGATTTGTATTTACCTTTAGATAACATTAATTAACCAAGAACGTTTTCTTTATTTTCCTACGGTCTTAAAGGTATTTGAAGACAGACTGATTTATTCCCTTTTTTATAGCCAATTTTCTTTATATTACGATAAAATGTCGTAGTTTCTGTGTTTCCTTTTTAAAGTTCCTTGAGGCTGAGGATTTTCTACAGTGATAAATCTTTTAAGCTTATTTTTTTCACTTTCCCCAAGAACTTCCTTTTGTCCAAACTTTTTCCCTGAAGCTTTTGATTGTCAACCAAATTTTACTTATTTTCGAAGTTTAGATAGTAATCCATTTGCAAAATGTACTTTCTGGTTTTTAAATGTTTTATTTACAACAGAATTTGAGCAGACATGCTCCAAACGTTATAAAATTTCGTTTCGGGTTTGAGGATCTAATTTCGGAACCATAAAATGTTCTCCCATATAAAAATGGTTAAATTGGTAATTTAAATGTTTCATTTTTTAAACATAACTGACAGCAAATGGATAAAAATTAACCATTCATAGTTCTATCCTTTTAAAATTGGTCACACTAATTTTGAATTAACTGGTACAAAAAGTGCGGGGCCACTGTCCAAAAGGTGAAAAAATAGATGAAAAATGGTTTGCGATGTGTATGGTGCTAACCCCACCCTTTTTGGCTATAACCGCATTATATGGTGTGAGAAATAGAGTGTATTCAGTCAACTGAGTTCTTCTACATTGGAGTCCTGTGAATTTACTCTACTGTAGAACAACGAAGAAATATTCAATTACAGTATAAGCGTGAATTCATGAATTTTCAATATGCATGCTTCTTTAGAATTATTTAGAAGGTTGAAAAAAAGGTACTAGAGAAATATTTTCTTAATTATTTAATCTACTAAATCCAAAGTAACCGATAAAATAAATAATGTTGCATTTTCAACAAATTTGCTCTAACGCATGTGGTGTTAGTGGGCTTAATCCCCATCTGCTCTAGTTTAACTAGACCAGAACCATAACCCGATAAATCCGTACACAGTCAGGGGAAAATAACGATCTCCTCACAGGAAAGCCCCAGATATTGCAGAATATGCTGAGGAGAAAAAGGACTAATGTTACATTTGGTGCAAATTAGGAAGCTTATTTTGCCACCTTCAAAATTCAACCACCTCAGGTGACCAGACGAAAATCGCGAGAATGCAGTCTGATATGATCTGGAACCCTTGAATGAAATGACAAATTCAGGGTGTCTTTGAAAGTACCATGGGTGTACAGGAGGGACTAACCAGGTTCTATATCTTAATTTTTCAGCCCTGGAGTATATCTCAATTGACGTAAGGACCATGTGGTCTTCCGGATCCACAGGATCATAAGGTCATCCGCTACTTCGTTCCCGGGCAGGCCTTCATTAGAAGGGGCTCACTGTAGATTGATAGGATGCTAATCTGAAAGCTGTTGAAAAATATGCAGAATACTCCTGCTGGTGCTGTCGCCGATAGATGACCAATTCGATAAATTGAAAGAAGGATTGGATGTCTGTCAGGATCCAAATTTCACAAAAATAATCGTCTCTTATGTTGTTAATTAATGAAAGACCACACATGATATCTATTAACACTGTTATAAAGAACATGTAAGCTCTAACATATGTAAGGAAATGAAACCAAAATAATATATTGTAGATTTATTCTATTAAAAGGACTCGGTACCCTTAGAGCAAATTTCTTTATTTACGTAATTAAAATTTATATTTCAGCATTTAATTCAATGCTTCTATTCAAGAAAATGATATCAGATGAAAATTTTCATTATTCACACAATTTTAAAAAATTAAATTTCTTTGAAAATTGGGAAAATTTTAAAATCCTACTCCATTTGTAAAAATTAATTTTTGGACCTGAAATTTTTTAGAATATTCCTATGGATGTTCTAAGCAACTTTAGGGATCGATTTTAGAATAACTTTATTCGATTTCGAGAAAAAAATAAAATGTTGATATACAGACTAAAAATCAATGAAAAAGCCAACATATCTTACATATTATTTTTTTTAAAAAAAAAGTATTTAGTTTATAGCAAAACGGATCCCTAATTTTATTACATGCTTTTTTTTAACACACTGGAAAAAAATGGAAGTGATTGGTAAATAACTGTCGAAGGAGTAGCATTTTGAATGCACTAAGGTTTCGAAAAACACAAACTGAGAAAACCACTTTAAAGTTTGTAATTCTTAAAAAACAATTATTATAAGCTTAATTAAACTTGAAATACTACTTTAAGATATTAGTTATACAATTTTCTTTAAAATAATTGTATTTTCATATTTTTTCAACCCACGCATTTTTATAAATGATCAACTTTTAGAGAGTACCAATTGCACAAGAAAATTCAAGAAAAACGTTAAAAAAATTTTTTTTCTGTCACGACAGAAATTTTATCTGTTTTTCTTCTTATAATATTAAAGTATTACATTTGTATAAAAATATATCAGGAATAAGAACTGAAATTATAAAATTATTAATATAAAATGCCTTAATTTAAAAATTTTACATGCCACATTTCACAAAGGAAAAAAAAATGATTGTATGTATTGCCTCAGAAATATTCTGCTTTATATATTGCACATTCTTTTTTAATGTTATTATTTCTCTTTATAAATTAGATTTTTGTTTTCAAAATGCTTTTTTTAGCTTTTTTCTTCTAAAAAGGGGGTGGCTGAATTGCCTAATTTGTTTTCAAATGAAGTTTTATTCAACTTCTAACTTTCCGACATGCACAAGTGATATATCAATCGAAAGATAATAATGCAAAGAATAAGGTTAAATGAAAATAAAAAAAAACGATAGGTCTGTGATTTTTGGGGTACCAAGTCTGCTTAAGTGGCGTACCAAATAGTACTTTATAAATGTATAAAACAATTAGTCATTGTGCTCATTATATATTTGGTGTTATTGAAATGATTATTTTATTAAAAGGACTGAATCAGTTCTCCTTTTTCTGAACTCTTTAATACTCCAAATTGTGCAGTCTATAAATAAAAAAAGAAGCAAGCAATACAGTACATTAAGTATACGAAATTTCTGTCAAGGACACGGAGAAGTTAAACCTGCATCTAATCTTACATTTATTTGTGAACCCATCCACTTGTTTATACTATTTTTATGGATTAATATAATTTATATAAGACTATGTGCAATTATCGACGTAAATTACAATTTTTCTTATTTTAGTTAACTTTTTGTTCACCTAAACTCACTAAAAAAGCTAGTAATTTAGTTCTGACATCACAAAATTAAATGATATAATTTTAATTTTTCAATTATATAGTTTACATGGAACTACAATTTATAAATGATTATTTTAATTGTAAAATTCATTCTTCATGAGTTTAAGTTCCCCCGATGAATTTAAAATAATTTTAAATGATGAAAAACAAGTTCTATACTACTTTAATTTAATGAAATAAAGAGTACACGATGTCAATAAAAAATTAAATTATTTAAACATGTTTTTTATTCTTCTTTAATGAAACAATGTTTGTGTATTTAAAAAGAAATAACTTTTGAAGTATCAAAGAGTATTTTTATGCTGCTTAAAATCAACGTTTCCTTATTTATGTGATATTAATATCAAACGCTATGAATAGGAACCGATACAAAAAAATTATAAGGAAAAAAAAACAAGCCTCTCTAGAGACTTAACATCCTGAGTATTTCCGCTTAGAAATAGGTAGAATATCAACTCATATCCAGCGGATATACAGAATAAAATATATTTCTTTTCTTAGACTTACTCAAAATGTGTTGGTAGAAATGTATACCCAAGCTATCTATATATTTATACGGATATTTCCACGCGCGTATCTGGCATTTCCTGCTCTGGGATTTCAAGAGCAACAGCAATCGAACGGCTGTGATAATGTCCACATGGGCGCTCTCTAAAAAGGAATTCTGTATCTTTTCAAGGTAACCTTTCCTATGGGAAAACCAGTATTTTTAAGAAAATAGTAAATATTGTAAAGGAAGAGTGTATTGCTCTCTCCAGAAATCTATACTATATCTGGTGTCTACGTGTACATAAGTATTGAAGTACATAAGCTGAAATTTTATATACATGATTATTTTGGATGACAGTCCAATAATTTAATAAAATTATCTGATTAAAACTAGTTATTTAAGGATTTACAAATACAGCCTCGTTGGGATCAGTTTTGGCGACTTGTATCAAAACTTGAAAAGGTTTTTTTTTTTCTCACGTTTTAAAGCCTTCAGTTGAACTGACATTTTATATACACGATTGTTTTGGATGAAAATATGATACTTTAATGATAATTAATGAAAATTACTTACCACTTAATGTTGTGATTCTGTCATATGTCTATACATATTTATATTATTTGTAACTACTTAACAAAAAATATCTAAAATAAAATTTTTCTTTGTTGATCTAAGTAGGAATTGACTTATAATTTTTTTTTGTATTACTTGTTTTTTATTGATGTAGGTATACGAGTCATGTTTAAATTGTTAACAACTAATTATTTTTATTTACATTAAAATATTTAGTTTAATGGTAAATCTTAAAAAAATAGTTTCAAAATGCTTCAATTTTTGTTGTAGAATGTTTGGTAGATTACATTAACTTCTTTTGTTCTGAAAAGCTTTCATTAATTCAAACAAAAGCTAAATAACTATAATGAGGAATAATAAACGTTACCGATCATTTTGCTTATTTTTTAATCCTTTCAGTTACCGTGAAATTTTAATTTTTCAGTTACTAATATTAGTCTCAGATTATTCTAAATGTAATGGAGTACTATTTTTATTTATTATTTAGGCCTGATAAAGAGAAACTATTTGCTGTTTAGATTTAAAAATATTCATTGAATAAGCAAATAATAGCTTGAAAAATCAAAAATCGAAACCATTTGGATAAAAAAGTTATTATTTCCCCCAATAATATCCGTAATAAATACCTTAATCATGATAAAGTCTGAAATCACCAAAAAGAGATAAATTTTTTCTATTGTATACTTAAACTTTAAATTTTTTCCATGTTAAAAATAGAAAGAAATTGATAGATTACAAGTTATTGGATTACTTGAAACGACAGTTGTATAAAACAAGTAATATAAAATAAAAAATTTTAAGTCAATTCCTACTTGGATCAACAAAGAAATATTTTTTTGCTACTTTTTATTAAATAGTTACAATATAAATATGTATATACATATTATAAAATCATAACATTAAGTTGTAATTAATTTTTATTAATTATCATTAAAGTATCGTATTTTCATCCAAAACAATTGTGTATACAAATTTCAGTTCAACTGAATACTTTAACACGTTCGATAAAAAACCTTTTAAAGTTTTGACACATGACGCCAAAAGGGTCGCTAAGTCGCCAAAAATAATGAAAACGTGGTTCTATTTGTAATTCTTTAAATTATTAGTTTTAATCAATTAATTTTTTAATTATTATTATATTGTTGTATTGTCACCCAATATATGTATATAAAATTTCAGCTCAATAAAGCCTTTTAAAATGTATTTTATTAAGGATTGAAAATTCTTCCAAGATAAATAAATATATAAATAATTAAATATTTAGAGATTGTGAGCTAATAGTAGGAATTGAAAAAAGAGAGAAAATAAAGTATAGCTTAACAAAGACTATTGGCTATGTTTGAACTGTATACCGCTTTTAAATTCAGAAAGATATGAATTACTCTATGAGACATGAAAAATAGAATTTGCCACCTCTGTTTTGTAACAGGGAATTGTCCTTGAATAATTTGTAAGTAAACGGAATACTTCTTAGAATTCATATAAAAAAAGCACATGAAAGCACATTTCTAATCTATGCTTAATGTAAAAATATATTTTCAAAAATACATTTTTATAAAAGGCTGTTGCGACTTTGCTGCACTAAACAGTAAATAATATTCGGATATGACTATTTAATACAGAAAAAAGAAGATTTTATTCTCTGTTTTAGTGTATAATATTTATAAAGAGATGGTATATTTATCAATTCATATACTACGTAACCCTTAAAAACTATTGAAGAAAATAAATATTTTTATATATTTATTTTAAAAAAGGGGGCTTTATATAAATCAATGATAATTCAAAAATGGATTTAGTCTATTTCACCTTTCTTTGAGAAAGGAATGAGAAAAACGTGTGTTAAAAAATCTCATACGTAATCCAACTTATCCCTTTCTAAAGTGTTAGTGAAAAGGTTTCTACATTTATTGTAGCTGAAAACCAAGTAATACTTTGCTTGTGTATTTCACTGAGTTCTGAGTTATTTATATATTGTATAAGTAGATCTGAGATAAAGTAAATTAAGTACTTAGACTTTTATCAGTTGGGAAGTAATAACTATAGCATTTCTCTTTTTTTATTTTACTGAATAGTATCGTAGACTGTCTGTCTCAAGTGCAAAGTAAAAAGGAGCTTGATCTCGAGCAAACCGATATAATTTAAAAATTTAGCAGCAAATAATATTTGAAGTTTTATCTAAATAATTTGTGAAAGCTGATATTTGGTTAAGTCGAAATTGTCATAATTACAATTAAATTAGCATAATAATGTTTGCAGTTAGATGGCATGAACGTGGGGGTGGTCTAAGAGTTTGCAGTGGCGTCTGCTATGTAGGTCGCACACCACAAAAAGCAGGAATTAAAAGCACTACATGACTGGCCTGAATAGGAATTATTTTCGTCTCAGTCGTCTAAGGCATGCACGGTGGAGCTGGGAGCAGTAAGTCCCGTATCAGATCATCACGCTTGCCAAGGTCAATAGCTTGTCACCGAAGTGATGACACAGGAATTGAACACTAGATGACAGCATAGCCTAATGATACTGGTCAATTATACAATCATTCCACAATCATTAAAACATGACTAGGTATTCAAAATGGCGATCACGCATGCATCAACAAACCCGCCATCTAAACAAGAGACTGCCCGCAACGGATGAACGTACCAACGACATTCATATTTACTGGAGATGTAAAACAATTGCAGTAAGTGGCTGAAAAAACAACCTTCTTTCAGTATTGTTCAGAAGTCAAAACAGGAAAAAAACTTTCTTCTTCAGGAAGGGGATATGCAGTGGTTCCCCCTTTTTTGAAGTCGCAAAACAACAAAGGACAGAAATTTAAGCCCTTAACAAGTGGCCCAAATACGTATAATATTCTTCTCAGTCGTCTAAGGCATGCACAACGTAGCTGCGTAGCGGTAGGTTGTAGATGAAATAAACACCCCTTCCAAAGTAACAGCTTGTTGCTAAAGGTTCTACCTCCCATCCCCATAGACCGAAATAATTTAAATATTTTAGCTTAGATATTACAACTTGATTAAATTTCGTTTATTTAAACAATATAACCCCTCCCATAAAAGTAGTCTTTTTACACCACCCATTACAATGGAAATACTATGACGGCTGGCAGAAGTGGATATAGGACAGAGGAAATAAATCTAAAGGAGACATAAAATCATATCATTAAGAAGTACTTTAATTTAAATAACAAAATTCCCTGCTTTTGATCGTGTCTCTCAAACACCGTTAATAATTGATCAAACAATGTAATTTTGTAAAGATCTTTAGAATTTTCCATGAACCGCTACAGGGAATAAATGTGGTCTTGTCGTAAGTAATAGAAGCGATATATAGAAGATTTAAAGTATCCGACTACCCTAAAACCATGATTTTTTTCAAAAGTTGGCAAATTTTTTTATGATTTTATTTTATAGACCATTTTATTAACTTAATAACAATACCAAGTACTTTATTTTCCCTCCACTAGAACAAAAACTACAAGCATTTTAGTAAAAGCAAATGCCATAACTTTACACACGATGTCAAACATTAAAATGCGTTTTACTCGAAATGTGTTTTTTTCGAAAAACTAAACAGGGGCCGTGATTGCTCAAAAAGTTTTGAAAATAATTAGCTGAAATTTTTTGCTTATGTTCTGCATAACAGTAGAAGTGTTTTGATCTTCAGATTTATCAATCACTGTTTTATTTCAAAATTTGCAGTTCTTTATGTGAATATAGTCAATATTTTTTTAAGCAATTTCGTATAATGACTTAGATAAAATGCTCTAGTTTTTGTAAAAATTAAAATATCTCTTATCGTGAAGGTCACTTCAAACAGGAATAACAAAGTAACACATCAAAATTGAAAAATTGAGAATTCGTTCATAAAATCTTTGTACAGAGCGGGCTCCGTTTATGTAATTTTTCGTACATTTTTACTAGTTTTTTCCCGTTTTAATAATAATAATATTTTTTTCTTTTACCAATTTTAGGATTTTTTCCTTAAAATATACTAAATAAATATAAAAATCACAAAAAGATCTCCATATCTCCTCTTTTTCAAAAAAAAGTTGTCGCAAGCAGTCGGATGCCTTAAAACCATTTACAAAATTAAATAAATTAAAATAGGAATGAATCTCTAACCAATTGATTGATTGATTGAATATTAACGTCGCACTGTTCAGCTACACGAGGGCTTTTGGCGACGGACCACGTAATTTTGAACCATGGTCAAGTGACGTGGACGACACCTGAGCTGGCACCCCCCTCTCCTAACTACCACACCACACCAACGGGAGGACGTTTCAGCTCTCGACAGATTTAACGTGCATCGCTGCCCTACACGGCGGGTCTTTAGTGGTACTGGGCTCGAACCTGTGACAAAGCAAGCCACAGTCCGATACCTATACCACTCGGCGAATCTCTAACCAAAGACCTTTTCGTAAGTTGAAAGATATATTAAATGTTCTCAAAATGCAAATGTCGTCATTTTAACTTTAAGATTGGTAAAGTATTTTGATCAGAGAATAATTCAAAATATATTTAATTCTACAAATATTCTGAAATTTCGATGAACAATAATTGTATTTTTTTACATATATGGATATACTAGCCGTTACCCACCCGCTTCACTGGGTATTTCACGATGTTGTATATATGTATACTGTTTACATATATAGTAATTATTGATATCTAGCATTAAGAATTCGATTGTATTCAAAAATACATTTATAGCTGTTACACTCTCGCCTCTTGATATAAAAAGAACATAAATTATAATATCTAATATTTCTATTTATATCTAAAATAGAAGGAGAAAGATTTTTTTCGCTCACTTAACCTAATAATCAAGTGAATTTCCACTAAAGGAACTTTCAGTGGATCTCTACTCCATAAAATAAAAATGCGTGCTAAATTTCAATTCTAAATCTAACAGAGCAAAAACGGAATTTTTATCATCAATACCTCGTTGACAGCATTCTTAGCGGATTCCAATTCAACAAAAGAAGCATGCAAACAAAATTTTATTATTATAGTCTTAGCAGTTCAAAAACGGGAATTTTGTCTATCAATACACCCCAATAACTCTCCCCGCTTCCCCCTGAAGTTGATTTCTTAGTGGAACTCTATTCAACTAAAGAAAAGTGCTCAACAAACTTCAAGTAAATGATTTAAATTCAAAAACAGAAATTTTTCTATAACACGCTTTAATCCCTCGCATCCCCACTCCTTTGGGGGTGCGTTTTCGCAAAAACTTTGTGAAAGGAATTTTATTCCATGAACGGAACATACCTTCTAATTATAGAGCAGGTATTTCTATTAGATGAAAAGAGGAAATATTTATCTCTTACGCCCCTTAATCCCCCTCAGTGACCCTTGGTGATCAATTTCCCCCTAAACTATTTTGTAGCGGATCTCTACACCATGAAAGGAATTCGCTTACCAAATTTTAAGACTGTACGTCTAATAGTTTAAAAATGGAAATAATTATCTATAATGCCCCTTAAACCCCCGCAACGCCACTTAGGGAACGATTTTCACAAAACCCATCTTATGACAGATCTCTACCCAGTGAAAGGAATCTGCTTACTCAATTTCAATAATTTACGTCTAATAGTTTAAAAAAGGAGTTAATTGCCTATAACGCCACTTGGGAGTCGATTTTGGCAAAACCCATTTTGCAGCGGATCTGTACTCTATGAAAGGAATCCGCTTACCAAATTTCAAGAGAGTACGTCTAATAGTTTAACAATGGAAATAATTATCTATAACACCCCTTAAGCGCCCTCAACGCCCCTTGGAGGTCAATTTTCGTTAAAATCCTTATGTAGGGAGTC
The DNA here is from genome assembly GCA_019973935.1 of Trichonephila clavipes. Lineage (NCBI taxonomy): Eukaryota > Metazoa > Arthropoda > Arachnida > Araneae > Nephilidae > Trichonephila > Trichonephila clavipes. The sequence goes on along the minus strand of BMAU01006932.1, from coordinate 387,348 downwards.
TCTACTTTATGAAAGAAAAATCTGTGTACCAAGTTTCACGACTGTACATCTAATAGTTTAGTAATGGAAATAATTATATATAACGCCCCTTAAACCCCTTAACGCCCCATGGGGTTCGAACTTTGCAAAATCCGTTCTTAGCTGACGTCTACTTCATGAAGGGAACATACCTACCAAATTTCAAGTCCGTAGGTTTAATAGTTCCGGAGATTATCGTGATTAGTCAGTGAGTCAGTGAGTCGCTTTTCTCCTTTATATATATAGATGTGTGTGTTTGATAATGTGTATATATATATGTGTGTGGGAGTATTGAATTAATAACTCATTGGAGAAGCACGAAGCTTATTGGCAACTTATCCTGTAATTTTTAGTCCCACTCAATTGACATCAAATGAACTATTATATTAGTTTCCCAAATTCCATACTACACTATAATAATGCGTGTAGGACCATTAAAGATTCATATGCCGTAACTCTAGCTTCAGTATATTCTTTATAATAAGAAAACCAAGAATTAAAAGAACTCGATCATTTTCAGCTATAATCTTTACTGTACCCTCAGGCTGCAGTTTTTTGAATGGTATGATTGAACGAACCAGAAACGATATACAGTCGGACCTCTATATAACGAAGTCGCTAAATTATGGAAAAAGTTATTTGGAAAATTCGTTATATAGAGGTTCCTCTTTTAATAAATTTTATAAACCACATAAAAGAAATTTTAAATTTATAAACACTATATAGTAAAAAAAGTAAGTATTCACACCACTTTTAAATTAATATAAGTTTATTTTATATATCTTACCCATCACAAAAAGAAGAAAAGAAAAACTGCAAGGAAAACTAGAAAAAAAAATGTCGAAGAATTCACTGTATTTTCAATATTAAGAAAATAATTTTAAACTAAAATTAATGAATTTTAAGGACATTTTCTAATTTAAGGCATACATGTAATATTAAACATACATTATTTTATATTTAGAACACGGGGACACGGTACAACTCCACTGGGGTTGAAAGAGGTTATCGAAGACATTTCTAGTGAACTGGGCAATGAGGGTTAAAAGTTGCACTTCTTGGAGGAAATGTCCAAAGCTCTATTACCCTTGGCGAGTTAGGATCTAATAAAACTAGTTCAAGATTTATGACCACCCTAAAATGTATTAGAGAGAATAACTTGACATTTTTTGAGAAATACTTTTAAAAAAGGGAGAACCAGAGTTGAGTCACAGAAGAAAAAGTTCGTTATATAGATAATGCACTTCGCTACGGATAGGTTATTTTACGAAGAAAATTGTGAAATGGTTGAAGGTTCCAGGAAAAAGTTCGGTATATAGAAAAATTCACAATATAGAGGTTCGATATATAGAGGTTCAACTGTATCTACTCAAAATTAAGGTTTATATGAAACTTGAAAACTTCCACAAATAGCTTCTAGTTGTTAACTTAAAATTAAGCGCTTCAAATTATGTAATGTTTTATTCAATTCATATAATTTGGTAGTCAAATAACTCTTTGTTACGTTTTTTTTTCTACACACACTCACACATAAAACCACAATTGCAATTGTTTCAACGTATGTTTTACCAACATAAACAGCAACAATAGCATCTCGCAAAGCGTTCTCTAGGGCCAATGTCACCTTACAGGCATTCTTTTCCAATAGATACTGGACACAGTCTACGAGTGTAGACGAAGTGATTGATTAGGGCGGAGGCATTATCCATCACCCACTTTGTAACGATTATGATTAATTGCGACGGCCCCAAGAAAAAGATGCGTCGGCCAGATAGTCATTGCCTTGTCAGGCCTTCAGACTTTTCTCTTCCTGGATAGGATCGAATTATGCCGGGGGTTGGCGATTCGATGAGTTATATTTAATTGTACTCAGCGGTACATTTGATTAGCTATTTTACGCGATTAGACTTTATAGTACAACAGTGCTTCTCAAAGTTTCAATAATTGCAACCCAATATTCGATCATGATTTTTATCACGCCTCCCCCATAAAACAGTAATGTATCGATTTCAATAATACACTTTGACGTTAAAGCTATATTACTTTAACATCTTGCCATCCGGCGTATATAAACGTTTTGCTCAGACAAAGCGTTAGTTGTCACGGACGTATATATACGTCTTTCCGAAGTATGATCTTTTCTGTCCACTGCTATCCATAAGATTGTTCTGAAGATTTTGGAATGCAGTATAAGGATGTAATACATCAAATACGCTCGCCTACGTGGAAAACGGTGGCATTGAGGAGCGAACCCCTTAACTTTTAATTGGCAGTTAAGGGAATAATTATAAGCCGTACAAATTATCAAAAGTGTTTATTTTTGTATATAATTTCATATATGGCAAGCCCATGGAGTCATTGGTAATTATTAATATATATATGTTATTCTTAACTTAGTATAGTTACATTTATTATAAAGTAAAGGGTGTTTTTTAGAGGTATAGACAACAACGATGTATTATTCGATAGGCATGAATTTTTTTTATTCGAAAGATACTCTTGCGGCATTACATTTTAAATATGATTTCTGGCATATAACTGCACGGCTGGCTCGGATGAAGTCCGATTTTCGATGACTTTTTCCAACATTTGTGGCCGTATATCGGCAATAACACGGCGAATGTTGTCTTCCAAATGGTCAAGCGTTTGTGGCTTATCCGCATAGACCAATGACTTTACATAGCGCCACAGAAAATAGTCTAGCGGTGTTAAATCCCAAGATCTTGGCGGCCAATTCACAGGTCCAAAACGTGAAATTAGGCGGTCACCAAACGTGTCTTTCAATCAATCGATTGTGGCACGAGCTGTGTGACATGTTGCGCCGTCTTGTTGGAACCACAGCTCCCGGACATCATGATTGTTCAATTCAGGAATGAAAAAGTTAGTAATAATGGCTCTATACCGATCCCCATTGACTGTAACGTTGTGGCCTTCATCGTTTTTGACGAAGGATTCCACCAGCCCATAAAGCGCACCAAACAGTTTTTCTGGATGTAACGGTGTTTCGACACACACTTGTAGATTAGCTTCACTCCAAATGCGGCAGTTTTGTTTATTGACGTTGCCATTCAACCAGAAGTTCGCTTCATCGCTAAACAAAATTCGCTTATGAAAATCGCGCGACCATTATTTTCGAAATAAAATTGCACAATTTGAAAGCGTTGTTTAGGCGTGAGTCTATTCATGATGAATTGGCAAACCAAACTGAGAATAAATCTCTTGAAATCTGTTAAATCAGTCGCCATCTTGGAAAGTAATGCCAACTTAAACTTCTATACCTGAAAAAAAAACACTCTGTACATTGTCCAGTACTAATACATTTAGAAGTGCATTATGTGAAAACGTATTTGTTTGTTTACTTTCAGCAAATAAATAAGTGTTTTTAAATAATAATTTTTTTCGACTTTTCAATACGCGCGTGCCTTTCTCGTAGAGTTATTATGGTCCCCTAGAGGGGTGTGCCCCACAGTTTGAGAAACACTGCAGTACAAAGTTCTCAAGAGCTTAAATAACTAAGAATGACCTCATGTGTTGATTCATAGAATCTATTGATCTCAATCTTTTCAACATAAATTATGCTTAGAAACGCGATGTATGTTGTATCTAATTTTTCCCTTATTTTTCCGTAAAATAACTGCGAGACACTTTAAAAAAGGTGTTTTTTTATTTATTTTATTACTTACAAGGAAAGGGCAATACCTGGGAAATTCATTAGGGAACGAGATTCCGTGTAATAGTAACGTTATTCTTTTTAGTGTGTTCAAGTCTCAATGTAATAGTGCAAAATGGGCAGTTAATTTAGAGAAAAAGAATTCTTAAAATTTCAAAAATTTTGCTTTTTGTACTCTCTCTCTCTGTAGTAAGTTTATCCTTAAGGTAATGGTGAAGTAGCCTAGATGGTAAAGTACATGTGTATCGCGTGGACGAACATTTTTACTATTAAATAAATTTACTCTAAATGATATTTTAACTGTAGTAACTATTTTTTCTTTTAAAATAATTGATATGGTAATACGAATAGTTATTATATATTAAGTAAAAAAAAACTATAAATTGTGCTGTTATTCAATTTTATATTTCAAACAAGAACATGAATGTTAATTGTCACAAAAACATTTAAAGCAATATTTTTGACATTTAGCACAATTAATAAAAGTAATTAACGACACGTTGGATAATTCCTCTTAGATAGTTCCTCTTATGTATCTTTCATTTTTCTCTTATGCCTTAACCCTTTATCTGCAGACGATAACTAAAAGTACACTTTAAAATTACATAGAATTACTATGTGTACGAATACGCTGATAATACTTTGCAGGAATATTCTTATAAATCCATTCTTCCAAGATATATGGCAGCACGGGTTCTATGATGAGTATTTTAGAGGGGAAGGTGAATAGTTTTATACCAGAAATTACGTTTTCAGCCGACGGCGATTTCAGTGGATTACGAAGATTGTCCTTTTTGTTCCGAAAAATAATTCATGTCAAAAGTTAAGCGTCATTTTTTTCTTGTATATTGATGGAGGCCTTAGAAAACGATTTGATTATTTATTTTAAGTGAACAGTTTATAATCACTTTTACAGAGATATATCTCTAATTAATTAATCAGCCCTAATGGATTAAATTTCCCAAAGTTGAGTATTTTGTTTATGTATACCTCTTAATTTTTTCAATATAGTAATTAAAAAAATATTGCATCAAAAAACTGTAGTACATCATAATGCGGTAGATAAAGGGTTTAAGAAGTATTTTGAGGAGTCTTGTCCCCTAATGAATTTCCCAGATAATTTACTCCCCTTGTTAATTTTGTTTTAGTCCCTTGACTTGTATGAATTATTTTAGCATTGTATATAATTAATACCAATCGTTAAATTAATGAATCAATTATATCCTTAAGAAATTATTTGTTAACTTAAAACAACTTACAGAATGTTCTAAAAAATAAAACGTGACATGTAAAACAAAACAAAAAAATCATCAGCAAAAAAACACATTTAGTATTTCTTATTAAATATGTGATCTAAATTTGATATTTTTGCTGAATAAATGAAAATTTGTAATCCATATAGTTTAGGAATATTTAATATTCAATTTCCCATTAATATGGAATAGTTTTCATTTAAGTTATGTTCCTTCTTAGAGTATCTATACATTGAAAAAATTAATGTGTGTGAACGTTTATGTGTGATAAAGCTATTTATCAAAAACTTGACGAACGATTATTTTTGAAATCGCTTACAACATTATTATTTGAAAATCTTATTTTCCATGGTCTTTAGGTGTAACCAATAACCAAGGTTAGGTGTAATAACCAAGACCTTACCTAAAAAAACCTAACCTTTCAGATGGGAAATGAAATACACACACACACACACAAGTGCTTATATTTGAAGAACATTCTAACATATTTTTAGTACAATTATAAACTAATAATTCGGGCATGCTATTGAAAGTGATATACGGCATGTATCGAAATTAGTTTTGTCAATGAAATAAGTTCTTTCATTCACCCTCTCTCAATTTTCATTGTTAAAGGTATAGCATTTTCAGAAAAAAAACATGTGTTGTGTCCCGACCCCCAAAGTTCCTCAACTAACATGTCATGGATGTCTCCTTCCCTTGCGTGGGTGGAGAAACTTCTCAACTTACCATTGAGAGAAATCATCCCTGTAACATTTTGCCTTTTTCTTTGTTATTCGTTTGGGAGGGACATATTAAGGCATGAGCGAACTGTGACCATACCTCAAGACGGGGTCACAATGAGGACCTCTTCCCGTTCTCGATTTAGCCTTAATAAGATCTTAATTCGAATAATTTCAGAGGTCAAATGTTATTTCTGGTTGTATTCTCTGAAAAACAGGAAATTTCGAACGATATGTACACTGGCTACATGTGATGACTGACGTCGATGAATAGGTCTAGGTCTACCACCATACACCACCACTACTCATTCAGTTAAAAGGCAGCAATCGGTCAAGCCGGTTTGTGCTAATGTAAGGCATGTACATTTATTTGTTTTGGGTTATTGTTAGTGCAAGTATTTGTCAAGGTATGCTATGTATTGTCCACTTTTAAGGATCATGGGTAGGGCTTGTATTTGTGTAGTTGCCCAGGGCCTGTCGCGTTTTCGTTGCTTTGTAAGATGTAACGCAGTGCTAGTATCAAAGCTACTCTGTTTCGGTGGAATAGCAATAGTTATATGTCTTCTCTTGGAATCAGAAAATTGCAGGTGTGAGTCATGTCACTGACGCCAGTAAATGTTAAAAAAAAGAAGTTAATACGTATGATGGTAACAGGTTCCTTGTAGTAAGAGATTCTAAGAGAAGACAACTACATGCAATACTTCAACGAAACCGTAGTTTTATTATTAGCACTTCTATGTAACAGCTTGAAAGGCAACGCCCAATTGAATAACAAAGGAAAAAGAAATTGGTTACAGTTAAGACTCCCCTCGATGATGAGTTGAGTAATCTCTCCGCCCACGCAAGGTAAGGGGTACATCCATAGCGTGGTGGTAGATTAAACCAGAGGGTCGGAAATCAAATATATTAATCATAGTATAAAAATTTTAAAAAAATCTAAATAAAGTTCGATTTGGCTTTTCAGAAAATAAACATTTTCACTGCACAGTTTTGTTTCAAGTGGCAGCGTTACGTGATACCAATACTTACAGCAGTCTAGTCCAAAATAATATGTTTAACCAATATTAACATAAAAACTCGAAATCATGCTTTGAACTGCATAGCAACGTCCGTCGTTGTCAATTGGGCAACACAGACTATTTACTTTGTTCTCCTTTCCACATTTTTGTACAGAATTTGAAAATTCTACATGAATTGTAATCATTTTCCCTGAGGATTACACAGAAATAGTTTTGTGGTTCTAGGTTAATTAGGAGTGATTTTACAACTAAATATACCTAGAACGTTCACTGGTGTCAGTTTGATACCAAGTCAATTTGTCATTATAAAAAGCTGTTGTTCAACAAAATATAGTTCACTAAGTAGATATAATTAGTAAAACAAACTTCCCAAAGTTATTCCGCACATTTTTTTAAACTTGAATACAGTGTTATTGAGTTCACAGCAGAAATGAATCTATTATATTAAAATTGTTGTGCCTAATTTACATAGTATTTGCTTACCTACTCTTGAAAAATAATTCATTCGATTTTCGAACTTAGTGCAGAGCAAACACTCTCTGAAACGATGGCTTTTAGAAACGGTCTAAGCCTTGACTAATCTACTAATTTGTTGCGACGGCTTTCTGAGAATGAGTCGGTCTCTAGCTTAGATTCCAATGAAGACATAAGATTGAAGGAAAGTGACTGCGAAGAATCTGAAGAAAGTTCAGATTTAATAGATAATATCCCAGTAAATTCTGATATAAATGTCGCTAGTGATGGCACAGAGTGGATACCGCGTTACAGTAAGGTTCCTGGGGGATTTGCGACTCGAAATGTTTTGCGACAATGCAGGTCCAACAAGCTTCGTGAAACATAACGTCAATGCCAGCTTTTTATGATATAAAGGGTCATAATATATGATAATTACATGAAATCATAAAAATCCTTAAAATTAAACCTTACTCAGCAGTAGTTCTGAAATTGTTTAGTTATTACAATTATTTTATACATTTTATACAACGCAGTGACGAAGCGACACCGGTTGACGTTAAAGGAAAATCGAAATCTCGGAAATTATAGAGTTAAACTTTTATAAAAAAAGATTATAGTTACATATCTGTGGGTTTATTTATGTGAAAAATATTATTTTATTTCCATGACAGGAAATAACTCTTAAAATTGGTACCTCTATACCGACAATGTTAAATTGGCTGTTTTCGATGTATCTTTTCTCAAAATCTGTTATATGTACATGTTTGAAATTTTTCATACAGTTAAAGTATACCTTTCTCAATATACCGAAATGAGCTTTTAACTATAATTTTGAATGTTTCTTAATTTATAAAATATTTTATCAAACAGTGAAATTTGACCCATTTTTTTACATTAAAAAATTTGTAAAAAATAATTTTTTGAGTTTTTTACAAAAATCTCATTTCAGTATATATTAGCCATCATTATAAAATATATCATGAAAAATTTACATACCTGTGAACAGTAGTTTCTCAGAAAAGATACATCGAACATCAAAATTTACATTTTGAGATAAATTGATTTTAATGTTTACAGTGAGACTTCTAATCGGCTAAGGATTAAAAAAAATGAAAAGCTCATTTTATAATAACAGATACATGTTTTGGTTCATATCAGACGTTCAACTTTTATGAAAAAACGAAGTACTTTGTTTACATTTTTCGCCAATCAAATGGGTGTGGCCCAGTTTCAACGATTACTTAAAATAGGTTTTAAAGGTTTTTAATTACCCTAGAGGTTAAAGTAAGGTATTCTTAGAAAGGTTAAAATTTATACAATTTGAAAATGTAAAAATCTCAACTTGTGAAAAAAATAAGATTTTAGCTTTCCTACACACCTTAAATCATAAAGCGATTGTCTAAATTTGACAAACTAACACAGACTATCAATCCTTCCACTTGGTGATACGATAATCACCTTTAAAAACCGCATTATAGTAGTGAAGCGGGACTATAATCTTCGTCGACAGGAGAGGTTCAGCCATTACACGGTTTAAGGTAATACAGCGAAAGGAAGCTTTAAATTTCTCCATTCGAGGTTGGTCCCTCCCATGGGACCAGAAGCTCATTTTGTTTGAATTTATGGTAGCGTTTAGGTCTTAAGAGCTGGCAGATAAATAATTTAACAAGATTTGACCTTGCTATTGAGCAGTTAAATAAAAAGACTTGCTCCGAATATTACAATAAATTATAGTTTAAAAAAAACTAAAGAAACAAGCTTTTATAGTTTTAATGGAAATAAAAAGTAAAAAATAATTCTTAATACATGAATAAAATGATTAACCTCTTCAGGACCAGCGGAAGGAGAAAAAAGCGTTTCCCCAGGCCCGCACGTTTCGATGGCCTACGTACACACGTGACTGGACGAATTTCCCAGATAAGACTAATTTCATTTAAAAATTCATGTAAAATCTTTAATGCTATCAAGTAATCTAAAATTTGTAATTTGCTATCATTAATAATATATGAAAATATACAGTACAAAAATTTTCGCTCTATTAAGAAAAAAAAATTCAAATTTTAAAGAAAACGTTTATATTGTAATAAAAAAAGTATTTTTTTCACCACGATGATTGAAATAAAATAGACGCAAAACTTACAAAACACTACTTTTGAAATCCCAAACAATAAATTTACTCTCACATAATCGTTTTGTGGCTTCAACTGATACAAATGTTTTAAATAAGAGCTAATACATCTTTTTTTAAATTTTTAGTTAATCATTATACTGCGGATCTAATTTAAAAAAGTAGTCTCGGAGCCGAAAACACATATTAAAGTTCAAAGTTCTGTGAAACATCACTCGAAAAAAACGGACTTTAACCGCCATTTAGTGCTTTTAAGAATTATTATAAAAGCGTTCCAAACTCAGATCTCACCTATGTGATCAATGGCTTTTGAGCAGGGAAAGAGCAATTACATATATGATACCGTGGGCCCTGAAAGAAGAAACACTTGATCACATATGTGTGAGCATGGTCCTGAACGGGTTAACGAGAAGTTTAATGTCATTGTGGTAAAAGCGTGGGGTGCTTTGTGCTACACTTTTACACTAACTCTGCATTTCGGAATAGAACTAGTAAGAATTTATAACAATTGATATAGAACACCTTACTCTTTTATCGCAATGACATTAATTGTCTCGTTAATCATTTTATTCTTATATATTAAGAATTATTTTTAACTTTTTATTTCAATTAACTACAAAAACGTGCTTTTTAGTTTGTTTTTAAACTACAATTTATTTTTCATTTTTTAGTCGATCTATAAAAGCGTGTTTTTTTTAGTTTTTTAAACTATCATTATTAATTGATGAATTAATATTTTTTGCTTATTGTATTTGTATTACCCCTGAGTGCTTTCGCTACAGGGTTATAACTTAGTCTTTCAGTAGCCAAATCTAGAAATGGGATCTGGAATTAGTCACCAAATCTGGAATCGGAAAATCGTTATTCCTGATAATTCTGATCATGACAATGGAACAAAATTATTAAAATATTGTATCTGAACGAGAGTGCCTTGACGAGAGTGCAAAATTTCGAGTTAATCTGATCGTTTATAGTTGATAAAACTTTAGTTCAAAGATTCCATTACATACAGCTGAAGACAATAAAAGCGAGTTAAAAACAAATTATAGTGAATAAATAAACCATCTGTATTTTTGAATTTTTTTCTTTGGATTAAAATGTTGATGAATTAAAAAACAACAAATTATTTCTATTATTTTATCATGACTAAACGAATTTTTTTTATTCGTTTGCATTAATATAACACTACAAGACCAACTTCCAAAAACTTCTTTCAACTTGTAAGCCTATGTCAAAGCATTTAAAATAGGAATGTACCAATATTTGCTCAACTTATTTATGATTATGAAGGCAGTTTTTAAAATTGGCACTTATCTTCTAATTTATATGTGATTTCAAATATTTCCAGCTTTTCAATTTATGGTTGTATTTCAATTTAACACCGATAACAAGACCTTGAAAAAAGTTTTAATAATTTCAACCGTGTTTCCATTTTAATGCCATATATTAAGCCTAAGCGAAATAATATCAATATTCAGTTTACAGCTCTTTTATAAATATTACTTGTCTATTAATTTGTTTATAATATTTTTAGTGTAAATCATTTGATTTACCTGTTATATTTAGCGATAAGAAAAAAATGCCAAATTCTTTAAAATAATTTAAAAATTACAAAGAAAATAGAATAACAAAAAATAGATGCTTAAAGAATGAAAAGAAAGTAAGAAAAAAATTAAGAACTAATTGACTTTCTTAGTATAACTGGATGGGATTTTTTTTTATTGCTCCACGTTGATGTTTTTACGTTTCTTCTTTTATCCGACAAAAACTAAACTTTCAAGGAGTAATGGTCTTATTGAAATCGATGTGAGTAAATTAATGGCATAATTGGAAATGGTATGTAAAAAAATGAGATCAGAGTGTCTTTTTTTGTAGAATTTTTGCCCCTGCTCACAAAGACTAAGTATTTGCGGGGAATGAAATATTTCTAAAATTAGCAATATGTTCAAAATGATTCGTTTGAAATTGATAGCAGAAAATAAATGAACGGCAGCACACTTGAACAACATCAAAGGATTCTGAATTTGTAGTAAGGATTTTCAAATCAAAATACCATATTTTTAAAGAAACAGTTTTCATGACTGAAAGAGATTTCATTAGACCAGTTGCTGTGGATTATATTCTTTTTAGTAAAGACCAAGACGTATTTCTTTTAGTTTTTACATATAGTTTTTTTTAAATTTCTTCTATAAATATGTTATATGTATATTTTTAAAATTAATATCTGAATGAATTTAGCGTAGTTGAAAGAATTTTGCTAATATTTATAGGATAAAAATAGTTTGTATTTTCAATGATTCAACGTGAAAATTTTCTTAAGAATCAACTGCATGAATACATTTATCTTTAATAATGCTTTGCAAATTTATATTTTAATGAACTTAATAAAAACATGAAAAATGTTATAGGTATCTTGTTCAGAAAAAGAAGTTTCTAGATGAAGATTTACAGCACATTTTATATTGAAAATATACAGTTATTTATAAATAATATTAACAGTAAAGTGATTGTAATAATCAATTTTTAAGTAAATTATTGGTAAATGTATAGTCCAGAAAGAATTGAATTTTATCATTTGATCTCCAATTGTGTAAGAAATTTTATTGGAACATGCGATTTGAAATCATTATTAATAACTTTGCATCCTTCATCTTTATTCATTATTATTTCGTAATCAGTTTTAAAATCAGCTCAGATTTCCCTACTAAATTTTTAACTTCGCTTCTTGTATAAATTTTAAAAGGTTATAACTCATGTTTATGGAAATTATGATGAAATTTTGGACGAAAGAAAGCATAAGCCAAGAGAGAGAGAGAGAGAGAGAGAGTTTAAAGAACAATTAATTTATTAAGATAAGGAACATGCTATATTTACAGCTTTGAATTATTTACAAGAAGATAAATGAAAGATAGTTCGAAAAGAGCAGGATTCACCTATGAGATTGATTGATTGATTGAATATTAACGTCGCACTGTTCAGCTACACGAGGGCTTTTTGGCGACGGACCACGTAATTTTGAACCATGGTCAAGTGACGTGGACGACACCTGAGCTGGCACCCCCCTCTCCTAACTACCACACCACACCAACGGGAGGACGTTTCAGCTCTCGACAGATTTAACGTGCATCGCTGCCCTACACGGCGGGTCTTTAGTGGTACTGGGCTCGAACCCGTGACAAAGCAAGCCACAGTCCGATACCTATACCACTCGGCTACCGCGGCCACGATTCACCTATGAGATAAGGGTGCCAAACATCGCTAGGCCTAAAGAATCGTAGTTTACGAAGGCAAAGTTGCTAAGAGGACGTCGACCTTACGTCGTTCGTGTCCGGTGTGCGAGTGAAAAAATTATCTCGCGCTCAGGGACTATATGCGTCTGACGTCATCGCTCCAAATTCTTTCATTGGGCATTGAAATGCCTCTCGATTCAATTTGGTTTGTTGGGGGAAACCATCTCTCTCGAAATATATTGGAAATTTAAAACATTCTAATTTTTCGAAACTAATTAAATACTATTTCCTACATATATGTATATATGAATAAAAAGATATGGGCATATATACCGGGTGGTAATAATCGAATTTACACTATTCAGAGGTCTGTAGAACCTGTTCTGTTTATCGAATTTTGATGAAACATGGATCATATGCTATATGGTCCATGGGAGAGAGATTTCTGCAATAAAAAAACTTAGTAAACAGTTTGACTACCAGGTGGCTTTTATCGATTATTCCTTACGCAAATCCATAAAACCTCTATATAAACTTACAGACATAGCTAGAAAATCATTCAGCTTGCGTTTGTCATCGTTAAGCATACCCTTACAAAAAAATATCGAGCTTTACTGGTAACAATGTTTTATTTGAACGGCAGCAACCACTTAGCTGCTTCGCGTGAATATCGTCGTTAGAAGGATCTGCAAAAAGGCCCCATATCGAAGATTAATTTGAGGAAGATGATCATGAAGTTTGAAGAGACTGGAGATTTTGGTGTGCTGCCCGGAAGAGGACTGAAACCGGTTGGGACTGAAACTGTCGAAGAAGTCGCTACTGCTGTAGTTGAAAGAACATCCAGTGAGACATCTAGTCTTCAGCAAGTGAGCAATCAGTGTTACGTGAATTGGAGATGATCACGCGTATTTTGTGATCCCGAGGTTTCAACGCTTGCACCACTTGGATCGTATACGGATAACTTTTTGAAATGTATCGCAGAATTTTTCGTACTGCCATTCACACGAAATCTCCAACTCACGTGACACTGATCGACCACTTGGTGAAGAATAGATGGAACTGTAGGCTCTTTCAACAACAGCAGTAGTGACTTCTTCTACAGTTTCAGTCCCAATCGGTTCCCGGCCTCTTCCGGGCAACAGACCCAAATCTCTAGTATCTTCAAATTAATCCTCGATATGGGGCAATTTCGCAAATCCGTTAAACGATGGTATTCACGCAAAGCAACTAACTGCTGCTACCGTTCAGACAAACCATTTTTACCAGTACAGCTCTATCTGCGTTTTTTTTCAAGGGTATGTCTAATGATGACACACAGACTGGATGATTATCTGTCTAAGTCTACAACTTTATATAGAGGTTTTTGTATTTGCGTAAGGTATATTCGATAAAAGCCACCTGATGGTCAAAATTTGTACTATTTTTTTATTGCAGAAATATTTTCCTTATATAGCTTATATTCCAAATTTCATCGAAATCGAATAAGCAGAGCAGGCCTGTGAATAATGTAGCTTCAATTATAACCACCCGGTATTTATATGTATAAAATATAAACGAGCATAAATGTAAATTTTTCTTTATCGCAATAAGTAAGGATATACCGGTTCTGGTCCGTTATCCGGGCACAAATGTCGTCAATTGTGAACTAAGCGCTAGTCAAGCAACGCGAATGACAAAATATTCAATGGAATAAAAGTCGAAAACGTTCTACTATAAACAAATATTAATTAATAGTAAGCAAAACAAGTTCAAATCTAAACAAAAATTTATGAATTATAAGCAAAACCGTTTTATCCAAAAATAATGCTTATAATTATTGAAACATTATAATTTCGGAATACGGTGATGTCCTTGAGAATTTGCTCAAATAGATCGTTTACTCGTCTCAACATAAATTTAGCGAGGAATTTCCATCCCTTTTCTCAAAAAAAAATTTAAGATCGAAGAAAGAATGGAAAACGTGCTTTGTTTTGAATATATTTCGAGAATAGAACACCTGATCTAAACAAAAAATCTCAAATTTGTAAGAAATTTGGAATTCTACATTATTTGACGATTTTTCGCTTGCACACAGCTAACGGAAAAAAAGTACCGATACACCTAATTTTTATTTAAAAAAAATATTTGCTAAGAATGAGGTAGCCATTCCGATCATGCACTATGTCTTCATGGATTGACTTGTCTTAGACATTTTTGAAAATTCAGTTGCATAGACATTCGTTTATAGAATTCATTTTTAAATTTCTCACCATTAGAAAACTCCGCTAATTGTGAAAATTGTACTGTTATTTTCTTCTTAAACTCAAACTGTGTGAAAGCGTTCGAAAATCATAGATAGATTGGTAAGAAATATGGAATGAATAGCGTAAACACACATTTGAATGTAAAAAAAGAAAATAATAATAATTGAAATATTTTATAGGATACTCCGTACAGGTATCCACAATGTAGAGAACATTAATAAATTGTTGCACAAAGTTTGCACAAAGAGAGGAATTACAAAAATAAGTTTTCACATTTCAACATTATCTATTGCATTTACCCAAATCTCAGGAAATCTTTTCTACGAAATTGTGACAGAATGCTTACATTGCTGGAAATTAAGCTCAAGCTCAGTTCCAATGCTTACAGAGCGGAACAAATCCTAACATTAGACTAGACTTTGACTTTCTTCCTGAAAGATAAGCTTTTAAGCCGAGCTGTTTTAGGATAAACGTAGTGTTTTGAGTTTGAAACTTTCTTCTTGGAAGACATATTAAATGCTAACGCAGAGCATAATATAATTTATTCCTGTGCTTAAAGTTACCATGACGACCAATGCTACAATAACAATAACAACGTTCCCTGCTGAAGTTATTTACACAAATCAGGTGACGAATCTCTTTGCAGATGGAATTGAAAATTTCGTCTATCGAAAACTCCTTATTATACGAATGCTGGGGCAAAAGTCATGGCAACTATTCTTGAAGATACAGTAGGTTGGAAAAGGTGACATATGCAGGTGAAAGGGCAAGGTGTTAATTACACATGCGTGGACAATGAATAGCACTGAAATATCGTAACACATTAATTTATTACGATAATATACAGGGCAATATGGTATTCATAGTGCAAAGGAATGACAACACAGTACACCCACCGTACTACTGTACGGTATAATAGTGCTTTATTTTCAAGGGCTTCCACTAATTTACTGTGATATTCCATCGCATTTTCCCTTGGAGAATGGTTATTTTGATGCAAGAACGCTGCTCAACGCAGGTTACTTCTATCACACGACAATCGTCAAATGACTGATTTCACAGCCCTCGCTGTGCTACTACCAGCTATCACAGAGCCATCTGCTCTTTTGTATACACACTATGCCTGCAGAACTTTCACATTATACATACAAGTTTGTGATCAATTCAAATATATCACTGCTTCTCAAACTTTCAATACTGGTGCCCCCCTTTTCAATCACAATTTTTATCGCGCCCCCTCCCCCTTATACATTAATAATGTACTGAATGCAATAATAATGCACTTTGACGCTAAAGCAACAATCTTTATTATAAACCGTACAAATTTATGACATAAGTATTAAATTTTATATATGTTACTTTTAAGCAAAAAAAAAAATTATGTAATAGGATAATTATGTTATTGTTCTTTTCTCTCATTTTCAAATTGGAATGTATTACAAAATGCGGTAGCTGCTTAGACGACAAAATATAGATATCAGTTAAATATAGAAAAAGAACTCAGAGGGTCAATTTCTAATCATAAGTATTCCTTTGAAAAACTTTGCTCTGTAAGACAAGCCCATGGAAAAAAAAATCGCTAATACTTACTAAACTTGTTCTTAATTTAGAATTAATTAATTAGTTAGTTATATATAAAATACTCTGTGCAGCACTGATACATTAAAAGTATACCGGATGAAGTACCCGCTCTTTGCACGAGTTCATTTATAAGAAAATAAAACATTATTGATATAATCGCTGAATTGTAAGGAGAATAAAGCCAAGGTCGTGACAATGTTTACAAAAATGTAAAATGATTTTTATAAAATGATTGCCAAAATTATAATTAGTTTTAAGCGAACTG
The DNA here is from genome assembly GCA_019973935.1 of Trichonephila clavipes. NCBI lineage: Eukaryota > Metazoa > Arthropoda > Arachnida > Araneae > Nephilidae > Trichonephila > Trichonephila clavipes. The sequence continues at coordinate 370,763 of BMAU01006932.1, read as the reverse complement.
TAATTTTAAGCCTCACAGAATTAGCATTTAGACAAGATGTTGAATAATGAACAATAATGTAAAATTCCCTTGAAGAATAATTGTATTATTTTTAATATTTAAACCGAAAAGAATTCAACATGTTTTAGCCCAGGAGCAGGCACGCGCTCGATACTATTGGTCCAGCGGAGTTATTGAGTCACCCCCAACATTTTTTTAATTATTTTTATAATACACAATAAAATCATAATTCCACTGAATAATATAATTAAGAGAAAATATACTCACCTACTTTCAAGGACACAAAAATATTTCGGAAAAAAAGTAATCACACCGGGAACTCAGTCAAAACAAGTAGCTTAAGATTGTAAGAAAAACTTTTTAACTCACAAAAGATTACGTTAAGACTATCAAACAGAAGGATAGTGTCAGGGCCATTGGTAACAATTAAACAGTTTTGCCAGACTTACCGATTTCGTGCATTCTGTGCTCTGCGTGACCGCTTCCGGATTAAAAGGGTATTTATTACAATATGGATGTTCTAAAAAATTGTGTAAAACATTTTTCATTACGCTTTATATATTTGGGACTACTCATAAAAATAAAGCTTGACCTAGTAATCCTTCAAAGTGCTATCTGTGCTTTTCCAAAAATCATAAAAATATTTTACAAGGAAAAAACCGCAGCAGAAATAGTTTATTTACAACTTCCCTAAATGAAAAAAACAAATACATAACAGCAGGGACGTAACTAACCGTACAAGTAAATTTGAAGGTCAAACCGCAGCAAATACATCCTGTTGCCTACAGCTGATGACAATAATATAACAGTGATGATTTTTTATCTTCCTGAATTTTTTTTTTTTGTTTATGGGTCTGGGTTTTGTTTATTCTCTGGAAGAGTAGCATTTTAGATGAAAAAAAAACCGTAATAAAAAAATCTCTCATCAATGGGATCGCAGCAAATCTATTAAAATGTTTTTTATTTGGTTATAATATCATAGATAGCTAAAATGAGGTTATAAAGTAGAAGCTTTTATTTTTGAAGTCGTAATATCGCAGATTATATATATATATAAATTATATCAGTGTAAATGTGTATTTTTTTATGTCAGAAAGTATTTTGTTTCACTTCATAATTTTTTCTTAATCTTTTATTTTCGATATGCTCGCGCCCCCCTTGTAGGTTTATCGCCCCTCCAGGGGAGCGAGCCTCACAGTTGGAGAAACACTGACATATATACAAGAAAAGAAAATAGTTTCCATGACTTATGCCCCAACCCTCGTATATTGTTGTTTCTTATGCCACTTGATCAACTCTAACATCAGATCAAGGCCCACGAAATTCATCTTAGCAAGGGACTAGATTTATGTTCGTTATCCGTAGCTTTTTGCACCATACAGGTTACAGTGTGATTGGTTCGGTTCCACTCCAATTTTGATGGAGAACACCCGAGGGATGATCAGGAGCCCCCAGGTCTTTTTCCTTTCCACTAACCTCACGAAAGGGGAGTTAGAGTGCCCCCATTCCACAAAAGACACTAAACATTTATACATATACATGCCTTTCTTGGGATTTGAATCCTAGCCCATCAGCACAGCAATTCGAGTTACTAAACACCATATCGGATGGGCTTTCCTTATGATATTGAAAGGAAGGGTAAGCCGAGGTCCAGGCCAGTGACGTACATAAGGAGAGGGGGTTCCCATGTCCAGACCCCTCCATAGTCCTTGATTTTTTCCGATTGATTGTAATCCTATGTGTATAGTACATAAAGTTTCATTATGTTTTATTAATAATTAATTTTATTAATTAATGCTAAATATTAATTCAATAATTATTTTTTTTACTCTTTTTGTTCCCGAAAATCGACAAAATTAAAAGAATATTTTGGGCGGCGTATTGGAGTGAGATACGAGAATGGTGGACTTTCGAATCAGCCGCCCACCACCCTTGAAAAATTCCTTTGTGTACTACTCGTGTCCACGCTATCATGTAAAAATAAAATATGAATATATTCTTATCTTTTAATATTTAATTAGTATTCTTAAGAGACATATTCTTGAAGACACAGACTTCGGTTTACAATCCTAAATGAGAATATTGAATAAATTGCTTCACGAACTCACACAATTTGGACATTGGTGGAAAATAATGTTTAGCATGTTGAAGTAAATAAACAGAAAAATAACCATATTGGTAGCAATCTTTCATCAAGCAATATATGTAAGCTACATGAGAAGAAAGTGATGTAGTAACCGATCCTTTCAAAGGAAATGTCGAAATGCATGTTATTACGCTAAGATGGCAGCTGTTATAGTTGCTACATCTGACTTTGGGATGAGCTTCGGCTGCAAATAACATCACCAAAGTGATATTTTCTATTTTTGTGTGGATGGTAGGTCTACTTATATCCAAGTCCCACGATATTTCCATAGACTGTAAAGTGAAATTGATGAAAGTAATCAGATAACTTTTTGATGCATTGATTTCAAAGCCAAAGAGTAGTTTAATTTAAATTAAAACTACTTATTTCTCTTATCCGTTTCAAATACTGGCTTGGATATCCAAAATTTTCTCTTCCCCATATTAAGTTTTGTTATTTTGTTTTTGTTATTTGTTTATTTTTGTTGATTTTTGTTGATAAAAAATATAGATTAAAATATAAATCACTTTCTTCAAACAACATTTTTTACTGTACAAGCTTATTCAATGTCTACAATTAGTTCAAATTCTCCCTATAATTATTATATATATTTATTGTTCAAATTTTCAATCGTTAATAAAATACTTTTTATTCATCCTCTCATGTTCAAATACATTTTTTTAAAAATTTGTAGTGGATAGCACTCGATGCTAATACAGTTTTTTCAACCATTAAAAAAATTTAAGTAATGAAAAAATAGTAACAAACAAAAATAATAGTCCAACACCATGTATAGAATGGGAAATCAATCGTTGTGTCCTTGTAGCGCAATGCATAGCGCGTTGGATTTCTAATCCAAAAGGTCGGGGATTCAAATTAATCCTGGGTTGTGAATGTGATTTATTTGTAGACACTATTTTTTGGAATAATATTAAATTTACTAAATGAATAAATTATTAAAAGATATAGTCCAAAACCATACATAGATAGGGAAACTGGAAGGAAAATTGCTTTCTATTTTGTCGCCTAATATTGTGATTCTGCTATATGTTTATATTAATTGTAATTATTTAATCAAAAGTAACTAAAACAAAAAAATGTTGACTTAAATAGGAACAGACTCAATTTTTATACAAATATTACTTGTTCTCCTTAACCAATAAAGTATGCTATATGTAATTTCAAACTACAGCTTTAAATAATTTTCATAATTCCCAAAATCTAAGAGAAATTCTGTTTGCATGATTTAAATAAATAGCTTCTTTATTTACACCAAGTACTAAGTCACTCATTTTCCGCGGATGATATTACAACCATTTGTGTTTAAATCTCAAGACAAGTGTAAAATACTATATACACCGATCCAATTTGGATAGTACGATGATCATCTTTGATAGGGCGCATCATAATCCAAAACCCGAATTACTTCATATAATCTACAAGTGACAGGGGAGTTACGGCTATTACACAGTTTGGGGTTGATTTCCCAGAAGGCAGTATCCCCTCTTCCCCCTTTTTAATGTTAGGACTCTCCCATGAGGGCTAGAGTGCCATTTTGGACGAATTTATCGCAACGTTTACGTCTTAAGCGTCAGTGCTAAAGTCTCATTTACTAGGAACTCAATGCTACTAGGGAAGAACATGGGATAATAAGTAGCAAGGGGTTCTGTCTGCAAAACAACTGCCCGGGATTACAGTGTTTCCTTTGTGGATAATTGAAGGATTAGTGAAAGCTTTTAATTGTTGTTCAAAATCTAATTTGAAACTAAAAAAGATGAGCTAAATTCTCACGGAAGAATGATGACTTGAAAGTAACATTATAAAGTAATTCTAGGGAATTTCGAATGCTTCGGAAAAAATTGCAAATAAACTTTTATTTTTCTTTCTTCAGTTATCTGTTTTAATTCATTGTCTATTAAAAGTTCTGTGATTCAGGTCGTAAAACATCAGTTCCACCGTTTTTCTCATAGTCACCCGTAGGCGGTGTATTGGAGGGAATAGAAAATGTACAAATTAAGTCTTCTCTGGAATAAGTAAATTCTTCATAAGCTCTGTCCAGTTCTTTTTATCACAATCCAAAGCCTTCGGAATAGTCTTAATGACAGCAACGCAAAGAAAAACATTGTATTTTGGAAGGACATATATATATACGTTTAAGACGTTTAACGCACCGTTTGAGCGAGACGTATACATATGCCGGTGGCGTGAGTGAATATTAACGTCGCAATGTTCAGCTACGCGAGGGCCTTTGGCAACGGACCACGTGATTTTGAAACATGGTCAAGTGACATGGACGACCACTGAGCTGGCGTAAGTGTGTTGGGTTGGGTTAACGAGCGCAAGAGCCATTTTTGGCTAAACTGCGCCAGACATTCGTAAAATCCATTAAAAGTATAAAATCACTAAAACGATTGATTAAATTTCAGTTTAAAAGAGGTAAAATCTTAAGTTTGATATAAAAGTCATTTTTAATCAAAAGAAAAAAGATAAAGATCAGTGTGGGAACTCTCCCCACAAAATTCGATAAGCATTGTAAAAAAAGTTATTTTCTATTTCTGGTTGGTTTCGGAAGCAAATTCATCTTTCTCCACGTCATATACAACCATATCTTCCTTATCCGTAGTATATTCTGTAGAAGCGGATTTTTTCGGTCTATGTTGAGCCATTTTAATGTCTATTAATTTTTTAATGAATACTTTTTGCTTCTTCTAGATCCTGCCCTTCCTTTCGAATTCTTACACCTGAGATGGAAACCCCTCTCCTAATTACCACACCACACTTACGGGGGGGGGGACAGATTTAACTAGCATCGCTTCCCTACACGACTGGTCTTTAGCAGTACTAGGCTCGAACTCGTGACGTGGTCCATGTGATATCTTGACCACTCGGTTACCACGGCCCATACACGCCGGTGGCAGTTAAGGAGTTAAAATACGAGTACATTATGTTGAAAATAAAATAAAAATAGTTGGCAAAAATCGAAACTATGTATAAATTGTGAATGGTAGATTGTATACGCTTTTTACAAGCATTTCATGGTACGTAAATTGTATGATAAATATTAAATGAATCGCAATTTGCATCTCTTAATGTACTAAAATTATAGAAAAAGAAAGTTTCTAAAGAAAGGAAAACAATCAAGCTACATTAAGTAATATATCAGCGAAATATTATTTAAAACCTTTGTTGTTGCTTAGCGATATAGTATTTTTTATTTAATCTCGTATTGACATCAGAAAAAAAGAATTGAAATGAATTAATAATTCAAATATTACACATCATGAACTAAAAGAACAGATTTTAAGTTCCTCACAAACAACAAAAAAGAAAACTTTATCAAAACTCTTAATATTCCTTGTTTTCCCCATCGAAATGCCTTGAATAAAATTCGTACAAAAAAGTATCATCATATGTATTTTTACTCATATACATTTCGTCAAATTGTTTTTCTGGAAATTCCTTCGTTATTGTTTCAAACTCGTTAACTACGTAATTAAAAAGACAATATGCTTAGTTATAAAAATAAGCTGTGAAAAATAGCAGAGCTAGAAAAAAATCATTGGTGCACAGATAAGGGGGAAAGTCTTCAAAAGAATAGGGAAAAATTGCCAGGGAAGTACTAATCGGCTTTCTCGGTAGAGCTCTGGATGCGCAACTTTTCTTTCCTGACACTGATACTCTTTTTTTCCCATCTTCCTTTTCTTTCGTCTTTACAAACAAGTTTTTGAAAAGAATGATGGTTTTATTGGTAGCTGATGGGAGTAAATTAACGACATAACCAGAAACAGGGGGGAAAAGATTTTAGGATTACGGTGCTCACCATCTTTGAAAAAAATGAATTCCCTTTTTTAAAAAATACACACATTTCATGTTTTGAAAATAAACGTTCTAAAAATACCATGGGAACTAAAAGTACTTTTAAATACATGAGAGAATTATAGATCGCGTTTCTGTGGGGTGAATGAACTAAAATAAAGTAAAGTATATTTGATGGAATTAAAAATTTGTAGTAATAATTATAGCAAAGTAGTTTCATATATTGTACTAAATTTATATATATATATATATATATATATTATAACAGGTTTGAAAAGTTTAGCTTCAAAAGTAAGTATAATAAATAAAAATAGAGCGAACTCCTTACTATTGCGTAGGGATTTGTGGGTAAATAAGCCAATATAAAGGTGAAGCTTGCGCTGACGCAGAAGAACGCCTATTCGAAAATGATAAGCTGGTGACTCCTCGTCGATTGATTGATTGATATTAACGTCGCACTGTTCAGCTACACGAGGGCTTTTGGCGACGGACCACGTAATTTTGAACCATGGTCAAGTGACGTGGACGACACCTGAGCTGCCCCCCTCACCTAACTACCACACCACACCAACGGGAGGACGTTTCAGCTCTCGACAGATTTAACGTGCATCGCTGCCCTACACGGCGACTCCTCGTCGAAATGTTGTCTATTGTTCTACTCGGTTGCGCGTCAAAGGACCGCCATGTTGGATTTCATGTGATTGAAGAAAAATGAAGAAGTTATTCTGGAGATGCTTCACTTCTCATTTTACCATCAGACCAGGCATATTTATATATATATATATAAGGAGAGTGACCAGGAAAAATGGTGACAATTCGAATCAAGAAATATTTATTAAAAAATAGGCATCAAATATACAAAAGGGAAAAAAGAGGAATTCGAGTCTATCATATTTTGACTTAATCACCATGTGTGTATAAACATTTATCAGAACGTAGAAGCCACTAGTTTTACCCATCTTGGTAGAAATCAGGTCCATTGAGCCAGATATCGGCGGATGTTTTCACACAGAACAGTCTTGGAATATCTCATCTCATCAGAAACGGTAGGATGCACGCTATCATAGCTCATTCCCAGCTCTGACGAGATTTCAGTCAGAGTTACCCGTCAGTCATTTTGAATCATTTATTCAATTCGTGCGGTGTTAATTTCTGCCGTTGAAGAACTTGGCTGGTTCCTCCCTGCCGTATTGCAGGGAGCTACACGTTGCTTGCTCATTGCTTCTTCCCCATAAGCTTCCACGATTTGACTGTAAATGGGAGATGCGGACACATTCTTTGCCCATAAAAATTGAATCGTGGCTCGCACTTCCAAACGAAACCAATTCTCTAAGCGTCTTGCCATTTCAATCATGAACCTTCTGAGTCATCTCACTACCTATCCGTAAACATCTGTATAGCAAGTAGAACCATTTGTCTCCACTCTGGAGAAGCAATATTTCTCCACAGTATGTAGTTCTCAAATGTTGTGATTTGTAACGTTTATCTGATCACATCCCCGTTCATGTATATATATATATATATATATATATATATATATATATATATATATATATATATATATATGAAAGGAATTTGTATTATATATCAAAAACAAGAAGTAATAGATAATGAGCATAACAAGAAATATCGTAATAAAAATATAAAAGCCAAATATGAAGATCAAAATTATAGAAAAATAAAAAAAGAAACTGCAAAAAAGAAGAACCTAGAGAGTCAGAAAGCAATTTCGGACTTAGGACCAAATAAGTGGGGTTAAACTAGTTTGATGGCGCCAACCTTCCCCCTTTGCAACTCGGTAGGACAACATCTGTCGAGTCCTCTAGTATAATTATATATACATATATATAATTATACTAGAGGACTCGACATACGTTGTCCTGTACACAGATCCAAATTTTTAAGAATAAGCTTTAACAATCTGGACCATTTTGAGTAAAATTTGAGTATAGTGAGTAAAATTTCAAACACTAATTACACTTGAATGTAATAATTTAATTAACACACAATTTATTTCAACAAAATAATAACACGAAGTGACAAAATATTTTCCTGAAATGATCACAGCACCAACTGTCGGGACCAACTTGAATTATAATAAAATATTTTTGAATATTCGATACTACGATCGTAGCGCAGTCTGCCGGATCCAATGTAAAACATTCCAAGATCAACAATTTATAAATAAAAAAATAATTAAATAAACATTTCTAAACCGAATTATAAATCTAAACCATTCTCGAGTCCACTGGAACAGACAAAAACTTTCATCAAAATTGTTCCAGCCGTTTAGGAGGAGTTCAGTTACACACACACGCACAGAAGAATTACATATATAATTATTTGAAAAGATATTAATTAAAAACGCAAAAAAGCGTGAGTTGTCAGCATTTTCGTAAGAATAAAGACCGGGTTGGGCCAGTTTGGCTGAAAATCAATTTTCGACGCCAACTTACGTCTTTTTCAATTCCTTTTATTAGCTCACGATCCCTATACATATTTATTTGTTTATTTGTTTATTTATTTATCTTGGTGGAATTTTCAATCTTTAATAAAAAAACATTTTAAAGCGCTCAAATGAGCTGAAATGTAATGTACATTATTTTGGATGACAATAAAATAATTTAATTATAATTAATAAAAATTAATTGATTAAAACTAATTATTTAAAAAAATTTCAAATACAGCCACGTTGGCGACTTAGTGACCATTTTGGTGACTGATGTCAAAATTTGAAAAAGGTTTTTTTCTCACGTGTTAAAGCATTCAGTTGAAAGGAAATTTTATATACACGATTGTTTTGGATGACAATACGATATTTTAATGATAATTGATAAAAATTAATTACCAATTAATGTTGTGATTTTGTCATATGTATATACATATTTATATTAATTGCAACTATTTAATAAAAAGTAGCTAAAATAAATTTTTTCTTGGTTGATCTAAGTAGGAATTGATTAATTATTTTTATTTTATATTACTTGTTTATAACAATAGCGTTGTTACAACAATGCAGGTGAATGTTGAGTTGTATTTTTTGAATGTTTTTAATTAATATCTTTTTAACTACTTACGATATCGGACCGAATTGTGAATCTAATCTATTCTCGAATTCACTTGAACCCACACAAAAACTTTCTTCGAAATCGGTCCAGCCGTTTAGGAGGAGTTTAGTGACAAACACACGCACAGAAGATTTTTATATATAAAGATATATATATATATATATATATATATATATATATATATATATATATAAAGATATATATATATATATATATATATATATATATATAAAGATATATATATATATATATATATATATATATATATATATAAAGATATATATATATATATATATATATATATATATATATATATATATGTATATATATATATATAAGATATATATATATATATATATATATATATATATATCACTTCTATGCGTGTGTATGTGACTAAACTCCTCCTAAACGGGTGGACCAATTTTGATGAAATTTTTTGTCAGTTCCAGTGTACTCGAAAATGGTTTATTCACAATTCGGTCTGATATCGCAATTAGTTAAAAAGACATTAATTAAAATACTTAAAACGCATAATTGTTTTACCCCTTTGTGCTATTTATTCTGCTAATGCGCGGCAAGAAAAGCCACGATACGGTATATCTTTACACATAAAAATCTTCTCTGCGTGTGTGGGACTTAACTCCTCCTAAACACACACAAACACGGCTGGACTTTTTTTATTTAAAAGTATTTCTTATCGAAAATATATAATAAAAGAAAGAGTGTATGTGTGTGTTTCACTTCTAAGCACCCCAGAAGTACACAACTTGGCACATATAATTCCTATAGGTTCTCATGATGTGCTACAAGAAGAGATTTTTTCGAAATTCGCATTAGATTTTTTTGAGATTAAGTTTTTAAGCAATTACCCCCTCTTTTTTTGTGGACAATTTCAAGGTGAAGTTTTACTTCTACCGCGGATCCCAATGATGCCTTCCGATTACCTTATACCGTTTGAACGTTTACGACTTCCTATTCGCTTGGCATTTGTCGTTACTGTTAAAAAGTCACAAGGTCAAACCATGAAGATTCGTGGCTTAAATTTACAAAATCCGTGATTTTCTCACGGACAATTATATGTTGCGTCTTCCAGAGTTGGAAAACCATCGAATTTTTTTTTATTTGTTTATTTCCTTCAAGGACTAAGCAAATATATTATACATCCAATGGCATTACGATCAATTATGCTTTTGTATAATTTAATAAATATACATGTTATAACATAGTTTGATTCTGAACTTTTTCACCTTTAACTAAAACAAGTTTAAGTTTTTATTCACACAGACTCGACATTTTACTTCGATCATAGTATACACATACTCACACGCTATGGATTGATCGAATTGTGATAACTGTATATGTAATGAAGTTTGATTTTGTAATAGCTTTTTAATACTAATTTTCATCAAAACAGTCCAGATAGTTAAAGCTTATTCATAATTTTTTTGGAATTTTTGAATTTAAGATGTATGATAAGATATATATATATATATATATATATATATATATATATATATATATATATTTATACATTCAAACCTCTTTATAATAAACCTTTATTTTGCAAATTTTTCTAAACATCGAATTTATTTTTGGAACCTTGAACATGTAACAATGTTTTTCGAATAATAACCTCTCTATAGCAAAGTGAATTTTCTGTTTAACGCATTTTTTCTTGTGTGATTCAATTTTTGTTCTCGCTTTTTTTCAAGTATTTCTGAAAAAATTTCAAGTTATTCTCTCTTTAACACATTTTATAGTGGTCATAAATATTGACCGATTTTATTAGATCCTAACTCGCCAAAAGCAACAGAGTTCTGAACGTTTCATCCAAAAAGTGCAACCTTTAACCCCCATTGCCCAGTTTACTAGAAACATCTTCGATATCCTATTTCACCTTCAGTAGAGTTGTCCCGAGTTCCCGAGTTCTAATTATAAAATAATGCATGTTTAATATTTCTCTTGTGTATGTTTTAAATTATAAAATCTCCTAAAAATTCATTAATTTTAGAATAAAATTATTTTCTTAATATTGAAAATACAGTGAATTCTTCGACATTCTTTTTTCTTGATTTCTTTGCAGTTTTTCTTTCTTTTTTTGATGAGTAAGATACATAAAATAAACGTATATTAATTTTAAAAGAACGTGTGAATAATTACTTTTTTTTAAAACTTAGTGCTTATGAATTAAACATTTTTTATGTGGTTCATAAAATATATTAAAAGATGAAACCTCTATATAACGAGTTTCCATATAACTAACTTTTTCCGGGATTTACCGACTTCGTTATATAGAGGTCTGATTTTATGTTCAGAGAGAGAGAGAGAGAGTACCCCCAAACTATTGTATTGTATTGTGTGTGTTTTATAACCCAAACTATTGTACAATTGGATTCAAAGTATGCTCTTTCCATGGGCTGTAAAGCAGTTATAGTCAAAGAAAAGCACCACCTCAGAGAACCGTAAATTAGATGTAGTTTAAATTTTTGTCAAGAACTTGAGAAGTGACGTCATCAAGGTTCGACAAGTCATGTAACTAATTATTTGAAATGGCGGTAAGTGTCCAATGGAGAAGTTTTTGTATTATTTCAATTTAGTAAAATGGAATATCCGCAACTCCTTGAAACAGCATTTTTGATCAAGATTCGGAAAGGGCCTTCAATTGGAAGTTCCATCTAACTATAGTATGAAAAACTTAAAAATTTGGACAGCTTGAGTAAAGGTAAAAGTCCTGGACGAAGCTGAAACAACGTGGCACAGCCGATATCGATGAAGATACCTTAACACGTATTTAGATGGAAAAAATTACCGAAACGATGTTTGTAGTGTGACTAAAAGTTCTCACATATAATATATGTGACTGTCTCTAACAAAACTTAAAACAGTTCCACACAATTCTCTTACAGGTGACATACTAAAATGCATTATTTCATTGCTTCTCAGAGTTTCAATATTCGCGAATGAATATTCAATCATGATTTTCATCTTGCCCCCCTCATATAATAACAATGTATTGAATTCAATAATACTATACTTCGAAACTAAAACTACGATACGAGCGTAACCTCTTAAATGCCACCGGCGTATATAAACGTCTCGCTTATACGAAGTATTTATTTCCCGGACGTATACATACGTCTTTCCGAAGTACGATCTTTTCTCTGCACTGATATCTATAAAATCATTCTGATGACCTTGAAATACAATAGAAGTTTGGCAGTGTTTGCGAAGAAATTACTTTATTTCAGGATATGTTTGCTTCTTTATTCCTCCCTCCTCCCGATACATCACATACTCACATCTACGTAGTAAATCGTTGGCATTGGGAAGCAAACCGCGTAACTTTTAATTGACATTTAAGGGATTAATTATAAACTGTACTAATTATAAAGTTAAGTGATAATTTTTGTTTATAATTTTATATGTGACAATCTCATGGGGTCACTGGTAATTGTTAAACTTGTTCCTAACTCCGTATTGTTAAATTAATTATAAAATACATTGTATAGCACTGATACATTTATAAGTATAATATATTAGTGTAAATGTGTAATTTTCTTAAGTCAGAATGTATTTTGTTTAATTTGGGTAAATTAATAATTTTTTTAATATTTTTTTTTACTTTTCAAAATGCTCGCACCCCATTCGTAAAATCATTACGCTCCCCAAACAAGGTCGTGGGCCGTGGGTAGCCTAGTGGTTAGAGCATCGGACTCCAGACCGGAAGGCCTGGGTTCGATGCTCGATGCTCGATGTCACCAAATACCCTCCGAGTGCACACGGAGTACGTGCTCGTTAAATCAGTGGGTCCGTAGTCTTGTGGGCTTATTCACTAGCGCAGGAACTGGAGAATATTTCTCTCCCCTTCAGTTCACTTGCAGAAATTGTGGAGGTGGAGATAGAGGTCGTGTCGCCATCTATCGTCCCTTCGGGGAAGTTTCTCTGAGCTTAAATCGCACTGTCACCTGTATGGTGCTCAAGGCCAACGACAGGCGTACCTCTTGCCCATGCCACGATGAATTTCGTGGGCCTCGTTCTGACTACGTCAGACAGGTGGCATTAACAACAACAACAACCATTCGTAAAGTCATTACGCTCCCCAAACAAGGTGCACGCTAGATTGAGAAACACTGCATTATTTCGATTTATAGTGAATTGTTATTTTATACTTCCTAATGAATCTCCATGTATTATCATTATCTAAACCATCTATTTCAGCCTATATCGAGAGGAGAAGTCTAATGGACAATGTACACTGAAACTTGGAGCTAGACTGGATATACTTCTTTTTTATCCGTTTGATTCCTGCTACTGAACGTTGACGTTGCGGTAGTCTTCACCAAAGGATCCATTTCCCGTTGGGAACGAGAGGCGTCTCAACAGTCAAGTGAGTGAGTGAATATTAACGTCGCAATGTTCAGCTACACGAGGGCTTTCGGTGAAGGACCACGAAATTTCTACACACGGTCAAGTGACGTGGATGACACCTGAGCTGTCCCCCTATCCTAACTACTACACCACACCAACGGGTGGACGTTTCAGCTCTCGATTTAACGATTTAACGAACTCATGACATCGCTCCGCCCTGCACCGCAGCGGGTTTTTAGTGGAAAAGTGTGGACACCACGGCGCTGGGCTTTCGAACTAAAATGACATGCCCTGGCGACAAACCGAAACATTTAACCCGACAATGGTGGCAAGGGAATATAGCGGCTACCGAAAATATATGTAAACAGCCCCTATCTTACTGCTGATCTTTTCCAAGTGGAATGGCCTCATCGCTAAGCGAATAATCGTATATTTATTCTGCGAACATACATTCAGCGTGGCTGGTACGATTTCGAAAAAAGCGTTTTATTGCCGACCCTGTTACATCATGTCGATCATTACATTTAGGACATTCATAACTCGAAGCAATCAATCCTTCCTTCATACACCATGAAACCAATTCTTTCTTACCTTTCGCATTCAACAAAGTAAAAAATTCTAAAGTATATTCCCCTAGCAGCCAGACCGGAGCACAAAACAAAATGAAATTCGAAAAGCGCGCCCAAAAATACGAAAATGCTAGAAATAGTTAATTGCCACTATTTTTTACACGAATTTATTTAATACAATCGACCCAAATGCTAAGACAATTTTGTTTTGCTTTTATTTTTATAACTGCGAATTTGGTAGGGAGGAATTTATCGTGATTTCGATTTGTAAGAATTCCCCAAAGTTTGATGACCTGTATATGGAATTGTGTCGGCCTTATTAAGTTTGGTGTTCAAGGGAGAAAAGTATATTTTAATGTTTATAAGAGTTTAAATGCGTGTATAATACATGATGAGAGAAAGAATCCTGCAAAATAATTTGATGTGGCTGAAATGTTTTAGACATATCAATTAAACGAAACACAAATATTTTTCATATTCAAAATCTCGATACTTTGATTTTACTATTCAGTGGTAATTAAACATAAAAAAATGAACCCACAGTAAGAAATAAAACGCAGATATGAGAGCAACTCAAGCAAAACACGCAAAAAATATTCAACACATATTAATATAAAATTAAATGACTTACCCAACTTGACATTAAGGAGAAACGAACGGAAATTTACAGTCACAGATTCATTCATCAAATGAAAGCAGTTTCATAATTCATCCAAAATTACGCAGCATGTTCATTGAAATAAACGAAAGTTTTCATTCACAAATTTAAATTTCACAAACTAAATAAAGTCTTACAGCCACAGATAATCAGGCTGAACAACAGCACAAACAGTTTATAAGAGTACAAGCGAAAAAACAATGACCGGTATGTAAGTAGTTTAAACCTAAAAGTTTCACTTTAAGTCTTGATTTCAGTGAAAACAATAACAATGATGAATCAAACTGCATTTAGATATAGTTGAATTAAAATTTCACAGAATAAAAATATTTAACAATGCGTAGCATTCAGTTATATTTATTATTTTTATGGGATAGGGAGCAACAAAGGCTATTATCCCGATACTTAACATACTCTACAAGTTTGTGTATACATTCTGAAAAACAACAAACTGACTGTTGCCACAATATTTCTCCTAAATAGTAATTGTTCAATGTAGCAGTGCTACCCAGCCGCTGTGTAGAGGGGGCTGATGCACATTAAATCTAAATAGCTCAAATTTATCCCACTGGCGTGGTGTAGTAATTTGGGGGTGAGTACCAGCTATGTGCTGATCTCGTCATTTCACCGAGGCTCAAATCAACGAGGTTCGTCGCCAATCGCCATCGTGTTGCCTTTTAAAGTGCTATTCATATCACACTCACTCAGTAGCACAACCCAAGGGTCTATTAAGAAGCAACACTTGGCACTTTCTGATTAGAATTAATGACATTTAAATTGATCAGAATGAATTATAATATATATATATATATATATATATATATATATATATATATATATATATAAATCTAGCTTTCAAGTATGATGTGTTTCTTTCTTAAGTAATGTATATCATGAATTTTCAATCAAAAACATGTTAAATTTCATATTGAAGTTTTTTGTCCAATCTTTGAAACTTTCATTAAAATTAGTAAAGCATTTTTTTTGTTCATTTATTATTAAAGTCTAATGTTTGTCTGAAACGTAAGATGATTACATAGTAATCAGTGAGTTGAGTGAGTTAATATTAACGTCGCACTGTTCAGCTACACGAGGGCTTTTGGCGACGGACCACGTAATTTTGAACCATGGTCATGACGTGGACGACACCTGAGCTGGCACCCCCTCTCCTAACTACCACACCACACCAACGGGAGGACGTTTCAGCTCTCGACAGATTTAACGTGCATCGCTGCCCTACACGGCGGGTCTTTAGTGGTACTGGGATCGAACTCATGACATGCCTGCCATGGTTGGATACCTTAACCACTGGGCTACCGCAGCCCTACATAGTAAGAATTATATAGAGATAGTAAACTTCTACTAAAAAGCAATACAGGGGCTAATGAAGGAAGGCTCAAAGGCACCGAGCTCACCTGAAGAGGGTTTGAAGCTACAAACCGATCCGTCGGAAAACACCACCCCCGTTCTGAATTTATTGAAAAGAAAATCAAATTTTAACGTTTTAAACAGTAGAGTATATTAAAATAAGAAAATACAAATTTGAAGGTAACTGCAAGATATGCATATGTGTGCGTGAACATAATACAAATATACAAAGCAAATATAATAATAATTATAACATAAGGAGTATTAGAGATGGAAGAAAGAATGTACATATTCCAACTTACTTACAAACGTATAAAAAATAATAAATTATCCAAAACAAATGCATCATACAGACCAAAAGAAAAAAATTCAGATAGGAAACAAATAATAATAATAGTATAATATTTCATATAATATTTCAGTTGGCGCCAACACTTCCCGTTGATATATTTCTTTCTGGACCTCGTAATTTTGAGCATCGTTTAAGTGACAAGAATGACACCAGAGCTAGCTTCCCCCTCACCAAGCTACTACGTCATGCCAACTGAGCTAGACAGATTTAACATGCATCAGTCCCCTCTACACGGCGGATTTTTAGTGGCACGTGGGCTTGTACCCAGACGGTAATAGAAAGTATCTAAAATACAAAATAAGGCATCCTAAAGTGAGTGAGTGTGTATTAACGTATCCCTTTTTAGCACAGCGAAAGCTATTAGCTATGGATCTCGTAATTTCGAACCGCATTTAAATAACGAGGACAACACTTAATGCACACAACGTTTCACTTAACTTCTAAGTGAGTGAGTGAATTTTAACGTCGCACTGTTCAGCTACACGAGGGCTTTTGGCGAAGAACCACGTAATTTTGAACCATAGTCAAGTGACTTGGACGACACCTGAGCTGGCACCCTCCTCTCCTAACTACCACACCACACCAACGGGAGGACGTTTGGGCTCTCGACACATTTAACGTGGCGGGTCTTTAGTGGTCCTGGCACGAACTCGTGACAGGGCCAGCCACGATCCGATACCTTGACCACTCGGCTACCACGGCCACCTCTTAACTTCCAAACTGTACCAATATGAGGAGTTTGAGCCAAGGCATATTTAACGTCCATAAGCTGCTCCTCACTGTAGTTCTTCAGTAGCTTAAGAACTCTAACCAATACTACGAACCATGGACAAAGTAATACATGAGTTCGTTGCCATGTCCATTAAGCTGCCATGTCTAAAAATGCATTTTCAAAGAAAGCTTTTATCTTCGACAAAAATATAATCTTATTTAAAATATATTTTGTCTTAAAATAAGACTTTTTATTTCTGTTGATGTTGTTGTATTTAATGCCACCTGCCTGGCGAAGTCACATCGAGGCCCACGAAATTCATCGCGGCTTAGGGCTAGAATTTTTACGCCTGTTGTTAGCATTGACTTTCATCACCATGCATGTGAGAGTACGATTTCACTCGGTTCCATTCCAATTAAGAGGGAGAAACCCCTGGTGGTGGTCAGGAGCCCCTTTTACCTACATCTCTTCCCGTACCGACAACCTTACGAGAGGACTTGCGGCTCGATGACTATTTAGTGTACCATCTTGCCGCAAAGATACTTTACATTTACAAACATCCATGTCTTCTCCGGGATTCGAACTCAGTTCCAACGGCACCGCTAGATTGAATATTAACCTCGGACTGTTCAGCTACACGAGGGCTTTTGGTGACGGACCACGTAATTTTGAATCATGGTCAAGTGACGTGGACGACACCTGAGCTGGCACCCAAACTCCCAACTACCACACCACACCAACGGGAGGACGTTTGATCTCTTGACACATTTAACGTGCATCGCTTCCCTATTTGGCGGGTATGTAGTGGTACTAAGCACTAACTCGTGACAGTGCCAGCCACGCTGCCCCTACGGCACCGCAGCAGCGTCGCTAACCTCTATACCGGCTCACTGTAATATGATTACGGTCATTGATTCGTAGCCGGCGTGTCATGAGTTCGAGCCCGTGTGCCACTTTAGGTCCATCGTTTTGAAGAAGCCGATGCACGATAAATCTGTCGAGATTAAGTCCTCTCGTTGGTGTGATATGGTAGTTGGGAGAGGTAGTGCAATTTCAGGCGTCGTCCTCGTGATTTGACCATAGTTAAAAATGTAGAGGTTTATCGTCAATAGCCCTAGTGTAGATTTATAGTACGGCGTTGATAGAACATTCACTGCTATTTCAGTTTAAGCGAACATAAGAACAAAAACGAATAAATTATATTTGATAAAAATCACTCTTTTAAAACAACTTTAATATTATTTTTAATAGTCTAGAAAATAAATTGGGGGTAAATGATATAAATGAGAGGAACACCATGGAGTAGAAATTTGGTGAATGGAATGTCAGCTCAAGCGTCATCTTCGTCATTTCTAGATTGCAAGCTCTGTTTCCAATTATTATCATGTAGTGACTTTAATAAACATTATTAACGAGTAACATTTTTTTAAAGTTAGTAATGCAAGTGTGAGAAAATGAGGGTTTATTAACATCGCGCGACAAAGTTACACAAGTCAATTGGCGATAAACCTTGTAATTTTGAGCACTCCGTCAAAGGAGGAGGACAGCACCACAACTGGCATCCTCTCTCCAAACTACAACGACAGGAAAACTGGCAGATTTTGAGCTTGATAGGTTTAATGCATATCATTCTCCTCTGCGTGCAGGATCTCCAATGGCATCGGCAATCGTACCAGCAATGCTAATAAAACCGATTTAAGGTCATGGGTAGCATAGTGGTTAGAGCATCGGACTCCAGACCGGAAGGCCTGGGTTCGATGCC
Organism: Trichonephila clavipes; assembly: GCA_019973935.1. Classification (NCBI taxonomy): domain Eukaryota; kingdom Metazoa; phylum Arthropoda; class Arachnida; order Araneae; family Nephilidae; genus Trichonephila; species Trichonephila clavipes. Next base: position 351,962 of record BMAU01006932.1, on the reverse strand, counting down.
CGATGCTACCAAATACCCTACGAGTACACACGGAGTACGTGCTCGTTAAATCAGTGGTTCCGAATTTCTTCGGTGCTGAATCACGAGTGCAGGGGACTGGAGAATGTTTCCTTCCCCTTCAGTTCCATGTCTAAAGTATGGATGTGGAGATAGGTGGTGTCGTCATCTATCGTCAATTTGGGGAATTTCGCCGAGCTAATTCGTACTGTCACCTGTATGGTACTCAAGGCCAACGACAGACGTATTTCTCGCCCCTTGCCACAATGAATTTCGTGGGCTTCTATCTGACTACTTCAGGCAGGTGGCATTAGAAACAACAACAAAACAATTTAAGCAATATCGTGACAATTTAAGAAAAAATAATATGTCTTCCAGGGAATGTGACCATGAGCTATTTTAAAACCAAGCTTCATTAAAAATTTATTCTTATTAGAAACTTATTGTAACACAAGATAAGACTTCATTCATTTGCGTGCAATAGGAAATAAAATTTAAAACATAATGAACTATAAGTACATGATAATCTAAGTTGTAAAACAATTCAAAAATTATTTTTAATAATTGTACACTGAGGGTCATTGGGAAACTGGGTTAATATATAACCCTCCGTCCCATATCATAAGAAAGTATCAGAATACTTAATTGTGCATGGCAGAGGAATAACAGTATCTTGGTTTATAGTTCTAGAGCCCATGGATAGTTGAAGGCGATGACAAGACTGACGAAAGCATCTGGCAGTAGGCATGTGACGTAGTTATGTTTTCTGATTGGTCATTAATAATTATTGACATAGTATATTTAGGATGAATATTATAAATAAGGATTAAAAGGAGTAGAAATGCTATATATGAGTGGAATGCCAGTCTAAGTGTCTTTCTCGTCCCTTGACTCTTGTACCAAGGTCAATAAAAGGTGATTAGACGGCCAATAATCCTCCTGTAGTGACTTTAGTAAGCAATCAATGAATGGATATATTTAAGGGAAAAGGAGTGAGTAAGTGAATATTAACGTCGCACTGTTCAGCTACACGAGGGCTTTTGGCGAAGAACCACGTAATTTTGAACCATGGTCAAGTGACGTGTACGACACCTGAGCTGGCACCCCCCTCTCCTAACTACTACACCACACCACGGGAGAACGTTTCAGCTCTCGACAGATTTAGCGTGCATCGCTGCCCCTACACGGCGGGTCTTTTGTGGTACTGGGCTCGAACTTGTGGCAAAGCCAGCCACGATCCGATACTTATACCACTCGGCTACCGCGGCCACTAAGGGAAAAGGAAGCCGCCATGAAAGATGTTGTGGTTGTCGTGTGTTTTTATCTTGGGATACATATGAGATACTACTGGAAGGGAGAACAGAAACATACCATACAGCCAGAAGAATATAGACTTTTATTACAAATGATGATCTCAGCATGTAAGAGAAGAGGTGCACTGCTTCCCATTCAAGAAGAGAATCCATTATAGGTGGAAGTACGACTTCTTTTCCCGAAGAATATACAGCCATGGGATTCAAATCCGAACCTACTCGGTTACAAGCCGAAGATCAGATCCACAATACTAGCTGGACGGCGGCATGAAATGTGGTTATCGAGTAACAAGTAGTGAGTTTTAGCCTGAATGGCATGGTCAAGAGCTCGTCTGCAGCGTGTCATGATTCTAGCCTCAGTGGCAATAAATACTCCTCGTTTAAAAACATCTATGCATTTCAAATTGGTCTTCGATTAATGTCCTTCCATTGGAAAGGTCAGGTCGCAGCGCAGGTGTCTCTCTTGTCACTTGACCCAAGTTCAAAATTATGACGTCCGTTTTCAAACGCTCTCGTGTGACTTCACGTGAGTAAATGAGTGAATATTAAGGTTAACCTAATCGAGGGCTTTTGGTGACAGACCTCGGCATTTTGAAGCATGGTCAAGTGACGAGAACGATACTTGACCTGCCACTCCTCTCTTCTAACTTAAACACCCCACTAGCAGGAAGACGTTTGAGCTCTCAACAGATTTAACGTGCATCTATCTCCTATACGGCATGTCTTCAGTGGTGCTAGGCTCGATCTCATGATGGGGGCTACGGTAGCCCAGTGTTCAAGGTATCTGATCATGGCAGGCATGTCATGAGTTCGAGCCCTAGTACCCCTAAAGACCCACCGTGTAAGGCAGCAATATCCGTTAAATCTGTCGAGAGCTGAACTTTCATCTCGTTGGTGTGGTGTGGTAGCTAGGAGAGGGGTGCCAGCTCAGGTGTCGTCAACGTCACTTGACCATGGTTTAAAATAAAGTGTTCCGTTGCCAAAATCCATCGTGTAGCTGAACAGTGCGACGTTAATATTCACTCTCTCACTCACTCATTCACTCACTCGAATTCAAGATACGCCGGCCAAGAGACCATTACCTTTACCAGTATGCTATAACGGCCACTCGTGTTGCTAATAGACACGATGGATATTTTGTATACTTAAATTAGCCATACAAATAACTTACTTGTTACAACATTCATTTGGTTTTCGCGGTAGCATAGCGGTCAAGTTAACGGACTACAAACCGGCATACCATGAGTACCAGCATAGTAATAAGGGCTGTTTTTTGTTTAGGCACGCTAGGCACGCGGTTAGGACGCAGAAGACTTGAGGATAAAAAAATTTAGAGGGTAAAAAAGGGAAAAAAATGAAATTAAGCCTAACGTTCCACGACCTCGTGAATCATAAGAGAGGCATTTCTGCTCCGAAGAGAGTAAACACTGAAATGAAGCATACTTATGGAAAAAGTAAAGCTTAACAGTTTGATGTTGCTTTTATCTCAAAACGATGTAAAATGGACATTGATTACAATGATGTCATTAATGATTTTACAATAATCAAAGCTTGGCGAACCTTTGTTGTACAAGTTCAATGACAGTGACTCAACAAAGAAAAAATGATGTCTAAAAGTAAAGGATAGTAACGCGATAAGCGATGAAAAAGAAGATAATTAACAAGTTGAAAACAGTTCACTGACAATAATGAACGTTCTATACTGTATTGCAATTGATTTCATCAATTTACTATACTAATTTACAAAAGGGTGGGTGGCCAAGCGCAGCTTTAGTGGTTAGGTGAAATAGTGAGTGAATATTAAGTTCGAACTGTTCAGCTGCACGAGGAATTTTTTCGGCGGATCTCGTAATTTTGAACTATGGTCAAGTGACGTGGACGACATCTGAGCTGGCACCCTCCACTTCTGACCACCACATTACACCTAGTGGTTACGGCACCGGACTCCATACCGGAGAGCCTGGGTTCGATTCTAGATCCCTCCTAGTACACACGGAGTACACGCTTGCTAAATCAGTGGGTCTTAAAGTCATGTTGGTGGTCGCAGAAGAAACCACTGGTGCTGGAGAATATTTCTTTTCCCTATATCCCATGTCTTAATTGTGGAGATAGATGGTGTCGCCATCTATCGTGTAGAAGTCCAACCTGTCTCAGGCTCTGGCAACTTTTCTTTCTTCCCTTCGGGAAGGACACGGCAACAAACACAAAAAAAGGTAGGTGGTCAATGATGTCGTTGGGTGAAAATTGAACATTATATGCCAAACCATGTCACTATCCTTTTCTTACGACTGCCTGTTACAGATACGGCGGATCCAAATTTGGCAGGTAATGGAAGGACAAGGAAAAGGGAAAATAGTAAACGTTAAGAAAAAATCCCACCCGAATCAAGTGAGTGAATGTTGAGTTTTATGGCGCAAGAGCCTCACCCGAATCAAAACTGGCAAGGTAAGAACTGAAGGAGGGGAGTACTATGGCAAACAAAGCGAAACAATTTTTAATACCTATGGTGCCGGCGTGTTTTAAAAACGGTCCTTGTAGTACCCGCCGTGCAGAAGGGACCAACGCGCGAAAATATGTCGAGGTTCAAACATCCTTCCGTGGGAGACGGGTGAGTGAGTGAGTTAATATTAACGTCGCACTGTTCAGCTACACGAGGGCTTTTGGCGGCGGACCACGTAATTTTGAACCATGGTCAAGTGACGTGGACGACACTTGAGCTGGCACCCCCCTCTCCTAACTACCACACCACACCAACGGGAGGACGTTTCAGCTCTCGACAGATTTAACGTGCATCGCTGCCCTACACGGCGGGTCTTTAGTGGTACTGGGATCGAACTCATGACATGCCTGCCATGGTTGGATACCTTAACCACTGGGCTACCGCAGCCCCCCGTGGGAGACGGGGGGTGTCACTCTAGGTGTCGTCCATCTGACTTGACGAGGGATCAAAATGGCGAGGCCCGTCTCAAGCTCTCGAGTAACTGAATAGTGCGACGTTAATACCCATTAACAATATTCCTTTTCGAATTCAGAATCTTAAAGCAAAAGTATATATATTTATTTATATATTGTTTCACACTTAATTTTCCAAATTTCTTTTACATAAAACACAATGGAATACAATAAATATTTATGTAATAAATAATAACGGAATAAATTTCATTCAATGCACACACATACATGAAATATGCCACCTACCAAACTCAATTTCCAATTTAATTTTTATTGCTTAAGTTAAAATCAAATATGAACACTTTACGCGTCTGTCTTTAACTTAAAATAAAATGAATTAAAAGATGTAGATTTTAATACTCTTTAAACAACCATGCATATTTAATATCGATGTTGTGCTTGCGTTCTTTCAAATATTTGTATTAAAACGATTTACAAAAATTAGCCAAGAAATTCTACAATAAGCTACTTAAATAATAATGTATTTTTACAGGGATAAAACTAATTATCAATTCATGATATTTATGCATTTAAGTGAAATGTAATGAATAAGTAAATTAATGACGGAATAAAGTCAATATGAATCTTGTATTTATAGTCACGAATAAAATACTACTTTGAAATAATTACTGATAAATTTTAGTATGTGTCGTGAATAAAATCTTTGTTTCCCAGTTTCTGTTATTTTGTTTTGAAGATATTGAATGAAATCTCAAATTCAATGCATAAAATAAAATATGAATAATCATCAAAGATTAGAAATTCTTCCGTGAAATACTCTAAGATGTTTTTAACTTATATTATTTTTAATTTTTATTGATGCTAATAAAAATTATATCAAATTTTCTTAAACAATTTTCTTTATATCTATTTTGATTGGGGAACCGAAGAAAGATGTTTGTGTTATAAGGAATGTATAGTTTTGAGAATTAAAAGACATTCAAAATGGTATTGAATATTTTTCCAAGGCGAAGCGCGCTAAGTAGTATATTAATATACGGCAGTTAATGTCAAATATTCTACATGTAAAGGATATCCAAATCCACTTGCATGTACTTGAATACTTTACTGAATATTTGAATCCTAAAAGATCATTAGAATTCATAAATTTAAGCATTCACTTGAATTGAAAGTGGCTTTATTGGCGAAATAAACTCCTAAAAGTAAAAATAGCTGACCATTGGGTGGACTTTGATGAGGCAGACGGTGAAATTGTAGATTTTTCAGGCTGCTGAGAGGCATGATGGTGATTGGCTGAGAAGAAGATATCCGGGACACATGCCTATGTTTTTTTCTTTTTGATGCAGTGGTAGGTTTTTCTGCATGGTTGAGAGCTTAGAGATCTCTCTCTGGTTGGTCAATGGAAAAAGTGATCATAGACTCCGATTGGATGCCCAGAAGGAGGATGAATATAGGGAAAGGGGGGAGCTTGTCCAATTATAATTTATCATGAAAAGCCAATCACAGAAGTCTTCTCCACACCTATACACTTCAGCTTTTTCCATCCAAATTTTTTTACTCACACTGATTTCTTTGCTGCAATTGGATTGGCTAGGCTCTCCTCGCCCACTTCAAAACATGAAATTTGTTTCTATGTTCTGATTTCTTAACCTTTTACAGCTCATGTAATTTTTGTCACACAAATGTAACTCCTATTATCTGTCTGCAATAATAATATGAACTAAATTAAATGGACTATTTGAAAGCATTTTAAAGTCCCTCAAAATCTGAAGATCTGAGATAAATGTTCGACAGAATGAAGAGCTCCCACTCAACCCAGTTGAAGTAAATTAACTCTTGCGATCACCATCGTAGTTCAAACCGCTCAAAGACCGATTGACTTTAATCCGCACTTTCTCTGTAGAAGGCAGTCATACGTAAATTAACTTTTAATTAGTGAAACAAAACCATTTTCCCCCATGGCAAAATTGATGTGCAGGTTAAATTTGTCGTCCGTCAACCTCCTACGCAACTTAGAATACCTAGAATTACTTGAAAGCGGCTACAATAATTCCAAACATAGTCTTCGTTCACTAAATTATTCGGCACTCATTGAATAACTTGTGGACTCAATATCTGTTCGTGCGTTCCTAACTGATGTTAGAAAGAGGTTGCGAGGAATGTAGAGGAACACACTTTATGCTTTTATCATATTGTTTCTACTCAGAGAGAGTTTTCAATGTTTTGATTTCAGAAAATATATGACTGATACTACAAGATGTGTATCGCTTTTTCATCTTGTTAGCTTCTTGATTGAGATATGGGTTTTTAATTGAACATATCATTCAAAATGGATACAGTATTTAAAAAGTGAAAATCGTAATTAATCATTGATAGGTTTATTCATCAGTTCACGTTTTGGACAATCTGATCTAGATTAATCGAATTAAAATTTATTAGTTTCGATTAATTTCATCCAAATGTGGTTGGAAATGTTTATCACTTAAAATTAATTTCTGAATTTGTTTCAAGTATAATGCAGAAAATTTTTCTTGATCTGTCTCCTATTTAGAAATCCCAATCAAACAAGAATTTAGAAAGAAGGTTATTTTTTTCTGACATTTTATGGGGGAATTTTTAGTTTTTAAATGAAATCTTAATTGATCATGATACATTTAAGCCATCATCCGGGACTTGGATATGAAAATCAAATGTTAAAGTTCTCTAAATCTCGTGTTCTGATTATATATTCAGATAAAATATATTACAAAAAGGCTTTATACTTTTATTTGAATTACTACTAAATGGTTCTTCGACATTTAACAACAACAGCAAAAAAAGAAGATTTTTAGGAAATTTTTTCTTTTGTACAAATGTCGAAAAACTATAATGTATTAAAAGTAAAACTACTAAAATATTTGTAGTACTGTAAGTTTAAATGCAACTGCATTGGTTTTAGGAAACCAATATAAATATATACTTTTTCAGATTTTTCGTTTTCATAAAATACATTTTCTGCTTTTTGGATGTGTTGTTGCTCAAACTTTAAAATTAAGGCTAAAATATATATTGTTTTGTGCAACAGTAATTTAAAATGTATTTGCAATTAACTATCATTATGTGTGCTTGAAAATATATAACTAAATTTTCATGAAAAGTAAAATGAATATTTAGAATATGTTTATATTTGAATGTAAACAAGTAGACATACCGCAAGATTAATAGTATATTATTGTAGTTACAATAAAATTCGAAGTATAACACGCACCCATTGTTTTAAGATGATTTTTTTTTAATTTTGGGGTGTATTCACCGTATAATGACACACCTCTTTATACAAAGGAATCTGAAATGCATATGTGCTATTCTATAATGTTTCGAAATTATTTATTCGAGGTGTTATCCCAAGATTTTGAAAAATAACGTACTTCTAAAACTACAAGTCACTTTTATTAGGTATGTGACTTTTCTTTTAAATAAATAGTTTTAAAATATATGTAGAGGTCTAAGGTTTTTTTTATGCTCAATGTATTTTTTTTTATATTTTTGAAGCAATCATTTTGATACGTTGCGTATAACGCTTATCCGCAAATTTCAATTTTTTGTGTGTGTTCAAAGTGCGTGTTATATGCCTGATTTTACAATTTTAAGGTATCCTAATATGTTCGTAACCGTGAGTTTAAAAAAAAGTCCATAAATAGATAATGTTCAAGATATTTAGTGTCACTTAGATTATAGTACATGTATAAAATTGTTTTAAGGACATTATGACAAATAAAAGTTATTTAAATACAACATTTTAGCAAAAAATTAAATTAGAATAACCTTTTTTTCAAAACCTCCTTTTATAAAAAATGATTCTATAATAATAATAGTTTGCTTATAAAAAGTACAGATTTCTCTCCACAGACTGTGAACTAGGATTTTTGAAATAAGTCACATTATTTTCAGAGTTACTAACAATTGAAATAATTATCGGCGTTTTTTTTTCTTATAATTTATCCCCTCTATTGTAGTAAAATACGATATAAATCCACTTTTAAATTATATATTTCATAAAATCTATTTCAGTCTCTGTACAGAGGTTTCAGCTATGTACAGGTAAAATATTATTATATAATCGAAGCATTTTTCCGAAAAGAAGAATATTTTGAAAATTCGTCACTCTAAGTTCATTTTTTTGTCAAAATATTGTACTTAAATACTTTTTATTATAATAATATTCTTAAATTGATTTTTATATATGTTTTCTAATCTAAGTGACACTAAATATCATAAATATTATCAATTTATACGCTTTTGCAAAATCCTGGTTCCGAACATAGTCGGATACCTTAAGAAGAAAAATAAGAAACTGAAAGAAAACCATTTTGGTAAATTTTCAAACACAAGAATAAAAATTTAAAATACGTTTTTTATATCAAATTAAACGTCAATAAATAACAGGTAAGAAATAAAAAAAAATATTTAACACTATTTTTAAGTGAAAATTTATGCTTTGTTAACAGATTAAAAAAATTAATTATTCAGTTTTTTTAAAAAAACTTTTAAATGTAAAAATATAGACAAAAGAGAAATAATATATTTTTAAGACATATAATACTCAATCTCTGTGTCATGATTAAGCTTTGAAGCTGAATGAATACAGTATCTATTTTACTTATAAAGGAATATGGATGGATATTCTTTTCACACCCAAACGTGGATGTACGATAATCACTTTTGATAGACGGCATCATTGCCAGGAAGACGAACTATTATCTCCATTTTCTGACAGGAGAGTTTCGGCCATTACGGGACTCAGGATGATTGTCCGGAAGGAAGATGGATCCCATCTTTACTTGTTGGATCCTTCCTACTTTCGCTAGAAGCCGTTTGAGACGAATTTATGTCAACGTTTACATCTTTAAGGTCAAGAAGTTCATTCATTAGGGACTTACTGATACTTGACGAAAAAGGGAGGATAGGGTGTAGTAGAAAGTATCGTGTCCTAAAGAATGCGTTAAGTGTGAAAGGTCGAATAATAGAACTTGCACAATAGGTAAAAGGAATGCTTTAATCAATACCGAGATTAAAAACTTTGATTTAATATGTTACAGAAAGTTCAGCTTACAAAACAATATTTCTAACAATTCATTTATATTTTTGCGTATCTTGTGTTACAAAAAAAAACCACAAATCACTTGTTGTTTATAATTTATCGAAATTTGGATATATTACATATTGAAAATAATTATTTTGGAAAGTTTATCAAAATTTAAAGAAAAAAAATATAGCATTCATTCTTTTTCTTTAATTAAGATGACAAGTAAAAGTATTTTTAAATGTATAGAAGACTGGGAACATTCATATCAAGGAATTATAAAGCTTTGTGGGATTGAATTACGATATTTTTAACATGATTATTGATGATTTAATTATATTTTTGTTTCACAGGGACTTTATTATTTTAAATAAAACAAAAATGTAAGTAAAACATATAGGATGATGAGATCGTACACTTTTGGTTTCTGTGTTCAACAAAATTGTCTCAAGTTCGTCACCAATACTCATCCAACTGCAAAGTTAATAAAACAATCAACGATCAATCAAACCGTAATTCATTTTCATTTGGAAAAATAAAGATTTTTTGTTGATATTTTTTGCATTTCAATTTATTTATAAAATTAAAGAAAAATAATGTTTACATATTAATAAGATTCCATTAATTGAATACCGATCAATTATGTTTTAACTAATAATAAAATGTGATACCAGCTCCTAGGGAATGAACTAAGTCTGCAAAGGTAAACAAAAAAATTGTTATTCATTTGATGTAGAAGCTTGTCATACATTGCCGACTCTATAAGGCTAAATTATATACCATGTTTTCTCTTTGATTGATGTCAGCTTGGTTTAAAGTTCAAAATCACATTACAAAGCAATCCTGGGAATCCTAAATCATATAAATGTAGAACAGAAATTAAACAAGATTTTGTTTATTATTCAATTACATATCCTAAATTCAAATAAATATGTAATGATAAAACCCGAAGAAATAAAACAAAAAAAAACATAAATTATTTAAAAAAAACAACTTATCTGATAATATATGAGTAAAATTTTTAAAAAAATATCCTCTATATATAAGTAACAAATGCAAATATCTTTTCGCGTTGTGTTGAAATAATTTAAAAGAACATTGACTATTTTGTTATACGTTTAAATGCATTAACAACAATTGAATTAAATAGTATTAATATGATATATTCAGCATATATATTTTTTACAGAATACAATAGGAAAGTCTTATACACATTAAAATTGAAAAACCAACACCTACGTAATTTGAAATAAACAAATATAAATCATTTTTCCCAAAGCACAAATCTTTTATGTCTCATAAAAATTTAAATATTCCGTATGAAAACAAATTCTGTGTCGGGTAAAAAACATATTTAGTATGTATCTGTTGCTATCATTTCTTAAAAACTTAGATCTATAAGAATAAAAAAAATACTTTATGGGAAAGTAAACTGGAAATATTTCTAAGAAATAAAATCCAAATAGAAAATGAAAACTTTTGAAATATTACAAATACCAGAATTCACAAAAAGCATAAGCGAAAGGTCATAAATATTCTTAAAATGGAGAAAAATGTGAATTGTGAGAATGAGTTACAAAATTTGCATTTATATATGTTTTCAATTTCCTACATACAAACTTTAATTTTCACTCCAGTAGTCAAATAAAACTCTACATTAGATTGTTTTCTTCAAATATCGTGTCAGCTTGTAATTGAAAATTCTGAAATGATTATTGCGTATATTTATTTTTGCAACGAATGTTTTGTACATCATCGCTATTTCTTATTTTCTTTATATATATAAACGAAGTTGTACATTCAGATTAAATTGTTCGTGCACTTAAGAAAATAAACTTCAATATTTTTCTTATGCTGTTTCGCTTTCAAAGATTCGAAAATTAAAACTCAGAGAGAATAATTTCCTCTTAAGGCTACACAGTACCGTAAAAAAATTCATTTTTACCGAATTTTTTTATTGCATGTTTTGGTGGCCCATATCATTGAGATGCTTGCCACGAAACTTCAGATCTGTTAGCAAATTAGTTTTTAAGATATTTGAAGTTTTATGAGCCATGGTTTTGGTTTCGGTTTTCTTTTAAAGCCTTTTTTCACTCTTAAGTTGAATTAATTAAAAATATTTTTGAGCTTTTAGTTTGAAATGGTTATTAACTCCAATTTTCATTACTAAAATACTTTCTGCTTGATTATGTTTTGATTTTTTTGAGTTCTCATAATTAATAAAGATTAATTCCATGGCCAATTTTTGCTTTAAAAATAGTTTATATAACTTAAAAGCTTTATCATTAATTTTTCCTGTAGAGAAAATGCCATGGCAAATGCGTTCTGGGTTTCTGTGAGAAACAATATTTCGAAGAGATGAAATACTACTGAAAATGATGTATCTAAAAATCAGTCCTCAGCTGATTCTGCAATTAGACTTCCGAATACAAGTATTCTGAATTCAAATGCTGCAGATATAACTGAATATCAAATGCTGCAGCTATAACTGAATATTTCCTTGATGTACCAAACTACATTATATTAAACATATTATAGTACTATATTTTAGTATTTTAAAGTCGTGCCACAAGAGCTAAAACTTCCTAAACTGCCCCAATTTAAAACTGAAAAAATTAAGTTTTATGTCAAAACCAGACTATTTTTAGCTTAAGTTAGTATAATTATTTTTTTGTACATAAATGCTTCGTGTTTCAAAACTTTTGTGAAATATTAGATTAAGATAAAGCTGAATAAACTGACGTCTTAACAAATGCTATAAATATTATGCAAAAATATATTTTGAATTAAAAATATAATTTTTAGTCATATTTAATAAAAATAGTATTTTAATGTAGAACATACATTGGAAAATAACATATTAAAAAATTAGAGTTTTACGGGCATTATAAGTTCTTGTTTTATGCCTTGACAAACTTTAAATGCGTTTTTCTCAGACTTTTAATTTTGAAGGTATAAGTGTTTTCTAATCCCTAAGACTTTTTTCCTGTTCAAGATCGAGCCTTTAATTTTTTTGTATGTACTCCGAAATGTATGTTCTATAAAAGTTAGTATGGATTTAGGGCTGAGAACTCTAGTTATTTTTCTAAAAAAAGCCAGTGTTGATGTTTTAAAAATTTCGTGTTTTTTCCAAGTTTTTCTAGAAAAATAATTATTAAAAATCAACAAGGAAATAGATTTTCAAATCCATACTAGATATCATTTGTAATAATCTAAGAATCATAAATAACTTAAAATTACTAAAAAATTTTAAAAATTGAGTATTTTATAAGAGTTTGAAAAAACTTAAAAAATTCCTAATTTTTTAAAATTGTAAAATAATGGCTCGTCAAACTGATTTTTTGCTTACAGAATCAGCTTACTAATATAATCTAAATATAAAACATGATTTTTTTTTACTATAACTATCTCCAAAAAATTTTTTTGAAAAAGGGTACCGTGTAGTCTTAATTGGAAATATTGATCATTTCTTTGGCAAAAAAAAATGTTATTTTATTTTTTATCAACATTTTTAAAAATTAATAACCACCAAATCATAAGTCAAATACTGAAAATCAAATATAACACATTACCGTAAAATCCGGCGTATAACGCGCACTCTAAACACAAAAAATAATATCGAAATTTACAGGTTCGCGTTATGCGCCAGGTATATATAAGAAACGATCATTATTAAAAATAATAAAAAGAGATGAGAATAAAGAAAATTGAACTTTTATATACATAAAAATTCTGTTTAGTTAAAAAGAATTGACATACGTAATACACTTTAAGAGTTGAAATTCTAAAAGTACTCTATTTTTTCAAAGCGCTAGGATAATACTTTGAATTAATGACTTCAAAACGTGAGAGTACTGCATGCATACATTTCAGTTTTTTCTTAAAAAAGGGGGTGGGCGTTGTGCGGGGAATGTACCAAAAAATAAAACAAATGCGGCTTGGATGTTAAGGTACGCATTATACGGTGGTGCGCATTATACGCTGGATTCTACGGAACGTAGAAATTGCGTTTATACATTACATTATAATATATTACTTAGTTTATGGGACATAATGACTTTCAGTCAAATGAAAGATATTTTATTATATAAAATTATTAATTAATAAAATATATTTGAATTTAGCAACTTAAATATATCTATCATCTACACATGCTTCAGAAACTTTCTTTTATCTTCTGTGAATAAATGGAAATAATATGTTAAGAAGTATTTTTCTTCCTTTTCAATTCCTACTATTAGCTTACACTCTCTATATATTTATTTATCTTTGTGGAATTTTCATTCTTTAATAAAAAATACATTTTAAAGCTTTAAATTGAACTGAAATTTTATGTACATGATTATTTCTTTATGACAATACAAAAATTTAATTATACAATTACTAATAAAAATGCAGTAATTAATAAAAATTGAATGAAACTAATAATTTAAATAATTACAAATACACCCACGTTGGCATCATTTTTGGAGACATAGCGACCATTTTGAAGACTTGTGTCAAAACTTGAAAAAAATTTTTTCACATTTTAAAGCGCTCATTTGAGCTGAAATTTTCTATGTACTATTGTTTTGGGTAAAAATTAATTTAATTAGAACTAATTATAATTAATTGACTGAAACTAATTGTTTAAAGAATTACAGATACAGCCACGCTAACTTCATTTTTAGAGACTTGGGTCAAAACTTTAAAAGATTTTTTTTGTTCTCACGTTTTAAAGCATTCAGTTCAATTGAAATTTTATATAAATGAGAGAGATTGTTTTGTGGATGAGAGAGAGAGACAATACAATACTTTAATGATAATTAGTAAAATTACTTAACACTCAATGTTGTGATTATGCCCTATGTATATACATATTTATATTAATTGTAACTATTTAATAAAAGTAGCTAAAATAAAATTTTTGTTTGTTGTTCTATAGAGAAATTGACAATTTATTTTATATTACTTGTTATAAAAACACTCGCGCGTGCGTATTCAGGTGCATCGGTATTACATTAATAGCTAAAAAATTCCAGTTGGCTACCAAGTACTTTTTTTTTATTGTCGATTCTGCTATTGTCAAATGCAGTATAAGAACTCCTCTTTCATGAAGGCACGAAGCTGAGATGTCGTATTCTGTGTATGGCTTCTCTGGATTCAACTATATGGTCCTTTAAAGAAAATTATTCAACATGGAGAAACGACAGAAGTCCTACTAAACCATGTTGGGAGGTAATCTAATAAATCATAGTTCACTGAGCAGAAACTAGTATCTAATTTAAGGCTGTCTCCGGTTAATGTTAAAGAATAGCACCATAATTTGGAACATTTTTTCAGATATAAAAGAAATGAAACATTAATATGATATTCTGGCTTCACCATCCTTTAGAGAGCAGAAATTTTTATTATACCTCCCGTTTTTAACCGAGTTAATTCATTTTTTCTGGTATAAAATGGTTTCGCGCTTTTTCTCCTGTTGCGTTATGTTAAATGGGCTATATGCCTTCACGTATTATAACAAAAAAGAAAGTATTCATGGAATATTTTGGCATTATGAAAAACACTATATTGTGAACAGAGGTATGAGTTATAATCTTGCTATTTCCATAGAAATTGAGGCATTTTTTCTATCTGAAAATGTGCTTCGCGTTTAGTTCAAGCTCTCGTACTTTTACCGAAAACAGCCCTATATGCAGAATGTGTGGAAGCTTTTTGGTAATTGAGATGCTAAATATCCTTTACGTCAAAGTGTAGCTGTTTACCTCTTACAGTCTAGCTATGACGACGTATAATCTCTTGGCAGTAATCTTCCTGGATAATGATTGGGCTATGGGGCGAACACTTGCTATCAATCTCGCCACTGAAATCAAAGAAATCAGCCATCATAACTTTGATATATCATTAGGACTCCTGATTTTTATAGTCTGTTATTTCTTACACCAATCCTGCTTAAACTTCCAGATCAGATCGCCTTCAGTTAAGTGTGCACTTGTCTGAATAAAACAACAATCGAATGAATGTCGTTTATGACGAGTCTACCTGCGTTTCCTTAAAGTATTAGTCCTCTTGGGAAATATTGAATCTTTAAAAATCTTTATCTTATAAAGCTTTCTCCCGAAGACGTGACCATGCAAATTAAGTTTTGTATATAAAGTCCAAACTTTCAGGTTACAGAGAGATGGGTTAGACTAATAACGGGATCAATTATTAATTAGACTTGGAGTAATGCGTAGATATTTAGTAGCTGATAATTGTAATATTAAAAATGACGATCTTTCAACTAAGAATTGTACTAGATTAGATAGCTAAGAAGTAAAAGCTATTGAATAGACGTAAATGATCTAATTATTTATAGTCTTATGATATCCTGCTTACCTTGTTAAGGGGACATGGTACGGTTTACCCAAAATTTCTTAATTTAAGGGTTTTCATAATTTATTCAATTGTTTCCAATGTGTATTTATTATGCAAAACTGATTTTGTGTTCATATTTTTATAAGAAACTAACAGTTTTATTTTTAAGTGAAAAACTTGAAACTTATGAAGAGGTGTTAAAATGCTACTCTCCCTACAAAAATTAACGTAGATATATGAAATTTGATTTACAAGTATGTTAAACTATGTATAACAGAAGTGTGTATTGGTTTTGTATTTTTGTGTATAATTGTTATTTATACAATACTTCTTTTTATGGAGTCTAATTGAAAATTCCTTAAAAAATGTGTAAATTCTTACTTCAATTATTTTTTTAAAAAATAAGTATTTGTTTGATTGAAGAATACATACCAATTTTTGTTCCCTGCACTATTAGCAAAAACTGGAAAAAAAAATTCAAAGCAATAGATACATTAGAAAAAAAGCCTAATAATTTTAAATGAAGACAAACTAATTATTTTATCTTTCTGAGATAAAAAAGTTTAAAAATTTGGTTTGCCATTTAAATGTGAATAAAAAGAAACGTAAACGTTATCATAACTCTGAATTTTTTAAACTTAGAGGATTCAAATTTGGTGAGTTTGTAAAAAAGTATATAAAAAATAATGTGAGCTAAAAAAAATTGCATTCGATTTTTTGAAGGATTTTTGTCCATTGAATCATACTGCGTCGCTATAAAGGCTTTCCATATTTGATATTTTAGTGCATCTCTTAACTTTGGTTAGTTGGATTTGTGTTATTGTTGATACTGAGAATAAATTAAGATATTTTAGGATATGGCTAGAGTCTTCCTTCCGTTTCTCCCACACCATTAAACGCGTCGGGCAGACCTTTACAACTTAGAATAGCCTTACTTATAAAACGTTCTACAGCAAACCTTAGAGAGAAGGAAATACTTATTGTCCCCTTCGACTGAAAGGATGTCAAAAAAAATAAAAGCTGAAAATAAAAGTTTTAATATTTTGATCAATTTTGTAATGTCCAATGCTTGTTTGGTGTTATAGTGATTTTCCCATTATCCATGTTCGACCCGAGTGAAATATTTATCATATGAATAATGCCCGGCAGGAAAAAGGTTTAGTAACTATGCTGTAAGATATCCAACCTCCTGAAGTGACATCGGAGCTTCTCTCCAGTCGTAAAAGACATTCAATTGTTGTACACAATAACCAAAACTTAGCTAATAGAACCCTTCGATTCCCTGATATTTCACAAAAAGGTGCTATTACTTGCTGATGGTTATAATGAAATAATGCATTGAGATTTCACTTGCAAGACACTGATTTATTTGTTGGCTAATTGCTTCAGGATAAATCTAATCGTGTACTTGAAATCCCACACTCAAGAGACGAGAAAATAGGAATCAGAAAACATCATGTAAGTTCTAAGTTCAACTGATATCTATATTTAAAAACAATTCAGAACTTCTAAGATTAAAGCAAACTTCAGTTACGAATATAACTGAAACGCAGTAATACCTTTTATACACAATATGCATTTGTTTGATCTTATCTCAGATTTCAGCCCCGCCGATTCTAAGGGGAATTTGCAAGCACAAATAAAACGTAATTCACTTCAGTTCCTGATGCATATACATGAACGAAATCAGTAGAACATTATAAAATCAAAATAAGAGATTCAATTAAAAAAAGAGAAACTCAAACTGAAATTAAAAAACTGCAGTGTTCTCTCTCTCTCTCTTTTTATTAAAAATAAAATAAATAGGCTAAAACCTTTTTTAAAAGTTAAACTCGAAATAATTGCAGAAATTAATTTTGTATAGAAAGCAATTTTCTATAGAAAGCAATTTATATAGAAACAATATAAAGCTAAGAAAGTACTCAACGTATGCATTTTTTTAAATTCTTATAAATGTTCATTTTTATGAAAGTCTAAAATCTTGTGGGAATTAAATATACTTAAATGGCAAAAAATATACCGGATAAGTATAAAAAATTAGATTGTTGATTTTAACTCATTTCATAGTTTATATTAAATATAACTGAATATATTTTAAATTTCTTATAGAATCAGAAATCTAAATTTAAATAATACATTTTCAATAGACAAGTTTTATTTATATCAAAGAATAGTGCATTAAATAAATATACAGTAAATATTTGGTTCTTTAATTAATTTGTGTAATTATTTAACTTTGAAACTATTTTTTCAATTATAAGTGTTGTAATTTCAGATGACATTTTTTTTTCGAATAATGAAGCATGCTTTATATAAATATATATTAAATATTTGATTTTTGGATAAACTGAAATTCTTTAACTTTAAATTATCTCTTCAAATTTATATAAATATTCCAATTTAGTTGAAAAATGTATATACGTGTTGGTATAATATTTCTTTTATTACAACTAATCTATGTAAATGACAACAACTCATTAATAACTCAAAAAATATAGTATTTTTTCTATAATTGGACTATTTTATTTATGTCATTAACGAATTATTAATATATATATATAGGTACATAAAAGTATAATTTAAATTAAATTAAATATCCACTCTTCTCTAACATAAACAATTAATTACGATTCCTTTTATCAAAATGTTATTAAAACTAAAACGAAAGCTCTGTTAAATTTGCTCGGTAAAAAATTATTTAATAAGGTTTGTTGTTTTTTTATGTAAAAAACACAAACTAAAATTAAAATTTAAAAGTATTAATTTAAAAAAAAAGATAGGAAAAAAATAAACCCGATATAAATGATTTAACAATATTTTGTACAATATTTGATAGAAAGTTAATGGCCCTACTTATATTGTGATTATGTTTTTTAATATTTTTTTCGTTTATTTATTATAAAATTTCAGAAACCATAGATTTTAAGTATGTTATAAGCAGTTGTAAAGAGATGTACTTCACTCTTAAATAAATGCCACACTTTCTTATATCCTCTATTTCAAATAAATTACGAAACATATTTGCGTGTATTAGAAGCAGTACAGATATTTAATTTAAATGGAAAATTATATGAACGTATATTAATAATATAATCCAATTAGTTAAATGTTACGATATTTATGGAATCAAATCTTTGCAAGTTACATTAAACAAAATAAAGAAATAATAAGAAAAATATATTTTCTTTCATTCGGGAAAAATGAAAGGACTAAAATATCTGTGTCAGATCCCACTGTTATATACTTTAAAAGCTTAAAAAATAAACTACCGTAAAATCCGGCCTGAAGCGCACACCGGCGTATAATGCGCACCTATATTTTCAAGCAGCGTTTCTAAAAATTCTTAGGTGTATTCGCGCATAACGCGCACAAAAAATGTGAATGTAAAATTCTCGTGTATTTTTAATTCATTTATTTGAAATATTATCAACGGATTTTGAAAAACAATGTATACTTTTAGAGCCAGAGCCATTTTATTTCATTATATATGTCATTTTGGTCAAATAAAAAGTATTCCGATCTATGTAGAAGTCTAATGTTCTTATACTCATCTCTTTTTTTTATTTTCTAAGTTATCATTTTTATACCTGGCGTATAACACGCACTCCTAAATTACAATTTCATTTTTTGTGTGTAAAATGTGCGCGTTATACACCGGATTTTACGGTACGTAATTCCGAAACAATGTGTTTTATATTTAAACGGCAAAAGCACTGAAAAAATGTTTTTACCATGGTATTAAGTAATCATAAATGACCATGATAAATATTTTTATCTTTGGAAAGTAGGCAAAAATTTTAATGCTAAAATTTTTCTTTACTTATTTAAATATATACCGCTATATATACACAATATATATACACTTTAAAAAATTTCTTTTTTATGCAGACATACACTCCACACAACAAACTTCGCAATCATTAAAATACACACCCGTGAATCTTGTCTCAAAAAAGAGATAAACAATCTGCAATTCACTCCAAAAGACGCAAATATTGCCTCAACTCACTACAAACATTTTGCACTTTCGAGGAAAAAAGTAGACCATACATTTCAGAATCCATCTCCGCTTTTACACCGAGTTGAATTCCGATGGAAAACTTAACAGGAAGCCCAGGAGAAAAAAAAAAGGAAAATATTGGGTCCGAGATGGACGGAATGGCAGCGGGTATCTCCCATCAGGGAAGAATCTAAGCTCCATCTACGGAAAATGATGTAGTAAGTGATCCTTTCAGAGGAAACGTCGATCCTGATGAGATTACGCAGGGACGACAGCTGCTACTGTTGCTATATTTGAGTTGGGGATGAACCTCGGATACAAATAAAAGCGCCAATAGCAGAGTATTTCTTTTTAGATGGATAAGTAATGCGAACGTCTGAGCCCAACAGTTATTATAGGGTTAGTTATTGTTAGGTATACATAGAAAAAGCACATATCCCTTTATTCAAGGTAAAAAGTTTTCTTCTGGCGTTTCTATGCAGAAATGATTTCTTACAAAAAATAGTTTTACATCAAACAAAATTGTCATTGCAGTTTTTCTTTAATTCCTACTATTAGTTTACAATCTCCCTCTATATATATTGTTCAAATTTTCAATCATTAATAAAATACATTTTAAAGCGCTCAATTAAGCTGAAACTTTACATACAAAATTATTTTGGATGACAATACGGTAATTTAATAATAATTAATAAAAATTAAAGGATTAAAACTAATTGTTCAATGAATTACAGATACATCCACGTTGGCTTCATTTTTGGCGACTTGCGCCAAAACTTTAATTTTTTTTCTCACATTTTAAAGCGCTCATTTAAGCTGAAATTTTATATACACGACTGTTTTGGGTGACAATGCGATACTTTAATGATAATTTTAAAAAATTAATTTCCACTTAATACTGTGATTTTGTCACATGTATATACATATTTATATTAATTGTACCTATTTAACAGAAAGTAGCTAAAATAAAATTTGTCTTTGTTGACCTAAGTAGGAATTAATTTTCATATTTTTTTACCTTACTTGTTTCTTTGGAAATTACTTTATTTTCATGTTTAATATGAATTTGACTACATGTTTGTTGTTTGTTATGTATTTCAGAGTGCTGTGATTTGTATTGGAGGATATATTAGATTTTTATATATACATATAATAAATACAATTGCTTTCTTTTTTGTTCATTCCATTTCTGTCGAAATAAGTATATTTCAGTGCTTATGATCTACTGTTTCCGATAATACATATTTAAAATATAAGGATATTTCTAACGACAGTTTTAATATTAAAAACGTTTATTCTATTTCAAGTAAGATTATGAATTGAATTGCATGAAAAAGGACTTTGTGATATTGACTGATTTTCCAGATACAAGTGGTGTTCTTGTCGGATCATGTGTTCAAATCTCAAAAATTGTACGATTACAGTAAACGCGAATCTGTTACGCTCTCAACTATATTATACCTGGAAATCAATTTATATATACATTTGAACCTGAGTCCAGCACCAAGACTCATCCGAGTCACTTTAGTGATTTTTAGTATTACAAGCCAATACTCCTGCACAACTCAATACAGCAGTACATAAAAACTTTAATGAAACAAACACTTTAAAATATAACATAGAATCGTTTGCTCTAAACTGTGATACTTAGTCACATAACATTGAGAGAAGATTATAGTTTGATACATAGCTTGATATTCCTTCTCTTTCTTGAGTAATTTATAGCCTTTATTTGAGTTATATTGGAATAGATTTTTACGTTATAATGTTTTGTGGGAATTATGATTTGTATTGTTTTTGTTACCTTTATCTTTTGTTACGGTACGTCACATTAAGAATTCAACAGGTATTACACTCGCAATTACATGACACATATTTGCTAGTAATTTATTTTAAAGAGGAAAATATACATTTATAGAATAATATAGTTTTAATCGTGATTGTATGAATTATGAAAACTTGGAAGAAAACTGTTCATGTTTGAAATAAAGAATAGTTTTGATTGAACTAAAATCCTTTTTAGCTGTAGGAATTTAGTATCAAGCATTTAAAAACGTTAAATACAGTTAAATTATAATTTCATAGTAAAAAAATTTTCCCCCGGAAAACCTTACTTTCAGCTGTATTATTTATATAGTTAGGTTTTTTAAAGCAAAATTTTATGCCATTTTATTCTTCGTTAGCAAATTAATGTTATCTTAAGTAGAATTCTGTGGTACAAATATTAATCTTAAATATTATTCATCCTATCTGTTTGTGTTCAACTAGATTAAATATGAATGATAATCGTGAATAATAATATAACTTTGTAAGGGGATTCCTATTTAAGATTATTTTTCCTATTATGTACTGCGTTGTTTTTTCTGTGTTTTTAATCTTACAGAAATTTTGAAGATAGTCTTTTTGTAATGCAACGCTCCATCTGTTTCTAAAAATTTTTCCTTGAAACTCTGATCACTCAAGGCAAAACAGCAAACTAAAGGGTACTTCTGACATCGGAAATAATTTAATATAATCCTGTTCATACGCCTTGTGATGGATTGGCTATCAAATTCATCAGTGTACGAGAGTTAGTAGGAACATTAGCCATAGTCAAAACAAATACAATTTACAACCGAAGTTGAGAAACGCATCTTTAGATCAATACGGGATTAAAAGCGAGGAAAACGATATAATTAATATTTAATCATTAACCTAATCACTTACTTTTGGAACTTATTTGTCATACACATTCCAAATAATCGAAAATACGTTCTTAGTTACTTTATTTCATCTGTCATATTTCATTTATTTCATATCCAATTTAAATATCTATTTTACAAATCCTCAATCTTAAATACTAAGCAGATAATCTACGGATCACTCTCGACTAGCTTTCTACTATTTTACGTTAATCGTTAACTGCTATCATTTAGCTTCTAATATCTCTCCTTCGAAACTGAAAGTTAATGTTTAAAAATAAGCTTTGATTTGCATAAGTCACGTCTTCTTCGGGGAAAAGTTTTCAATATAATAATATTGAAAGAAACAAAGTTTTTCCCAAGAAGATTAGTAGGAGGTTTGCGAATATACCTGTTACATCTTTTGTAAAGAATTTCTTACATAAGTATAGGTAAGTTATAAATTGATGCGATCTCACATTAAGAGGATTATATCTTGGAGTTTTTTAATTCTTTATTTTTGTAACAGTCATATATTTCTGTTGAAAATTTTATGTCAAAAGATTTTTATTTTTCTCGTATCTCGTTCTGCACTGTTCTTAAATCATTTTAAAGCAATTATAATAATTCAAAACGTAAATTTAAAAAAAAAATATTAGGCAAATAAAATTAATGCCATTTTTAAAGAAATTAAAAACAACATAAAATAAATAGCAAATTATCTTTCATTGCATGGATATGAAAAAATAACCACAAATTAGATTAAGCAAGGGCCCACACGGTTTGATAGAAAAAAAGTACTTATTCTTGTGCAACGTATTAATAAAAAAATACGACAAATATATCCATTTTGATTGCATTAACATTTGCAAGAAAATATGTTTATAACAAAATTTGCATTTATATGCTACAAAAATAATTTCTAAAATTATTTATTATTTTATTTATAACAAAATTACATCGATATCAACTATTAGATAAAAGTTTGTTTAGTAAACATATTTAGTTTAAAACTAAACTTTTATAGACATTTTTATATAGTCAGAACAGGCTGTCGTTATCCGAAAGTCGCGGGTGTAAGAGGGTTCGGGAAGAAGTGAAAATATCTTTAAAAAATATCTACTTCCATTCTATCTTTAACATTTAATGAAAATATACAATTTTACAGCTTAACTCCAAGAGCAACCTGAAATCTTAATACTTAATCTGACTTATAAAATTATTGAAAATTCCTCAGCTTCAGTCGGAGCTCCTTGTGATAATTCTTCTCGAACCCTGATAGCTAGGTCAGCTCCGATGATATTTACCTCCACAAATCCTGGCGGAGTTTTCTACGAATATAAATTTCTGGACGCGTGACATCTCAGTAGCAATTCACCTTTTCTTATTCTTAGATTTTACGATTAACGATCTCAACGATTAACCATTAGCGTCACACATCCAACGTCAGGGTATAAATAGTTGATACATTTGCATGAAATCAAGTCATCTATACGGAAAGCGGTTTCTAAGCAAAAGTCACAGTTAAAGAATGGTTTCCCCGAGAGGTTTAGTAGAAGAACCTGAACTGTAACCGTTACAAATTTGCTTATTTTTAGGTGTCTCTATCATGTTGTGAAATAGACTTTTTTTTCTCTTTAACAGGAATTTATTTGATAATGAATACATGTCAGATGAACAGTTTTACACAGAAACAGAAGTATATTTTCATTAAATAAAATCGAGTTTGAACTGAATGCTATCCTAACCCGGCATTAATCGCACGAAAAAAAAAAACGAACGGGATATCAAGCGCTGGGTATCTTACACCCAAGGGTGTCTACATTCTATTTTTTCCATAAAATTTGTATACAATGATGAACATGGAAGAAATATAGGGAGCACAATATCTTTAGTACACTTTTCACACGTAAATTTAGTTTCTCTGTTATTTTTATTAAGGCATGTAATACGTCGTTTATATACTCATTTAGCCTTCGTTGCGATGGAGTGCAATGTTTTCAATGAATCTTAATTAAAAAAAAAAATTAGTAGAAGCATTTCTTGCCGTTTTCTGGATTCTTTGCATTCTTCTGTAAATCGAATTCTAAATATTTCAGAAATCAGCGTCTGGTTCTATTTTTGAGTGGTTTATGAGTACTTCACAGAATAATTTGCACATTTTTCGCCTCAACGTTCAACAACACAGAAATATTGTCATAGACTAACTATTACATTGTCCAGCCATTGAGTATTTTGTGGTCATTTGATCAACAACAATAATTACTCTTCAGTTTCATTATCGAAAAAATACTATTTTAAATTTCATCCAAACCTAACGTGCACTGTATATGAATCCATTGTTCCACTACTGTGTATTGTTGAAAGCAGAATATAATTCCAATTTTTCTTAGGTGTATATGAAAAGATTGTTGTATCTTTTCAAAACCAACCACATAGAGGAGTAAACTTCTCTATTCTTTAAAGTCAAACATTTTGGATTTATTTTTTTAATTTTCTCTTATATATTTTTCCACCAATAGTTGTTTTTTTTTTCCTAAAAACTTATCTTAAGAGAACTCGGTACCCTTTGAGCAAATTTCTTTATTTACGTATTAAAAATTATATTTCAGCATTTTATACAATGTTTCTATTCAAGAAAATGATATCAGATGAACATTTTCATATATTATTCACACAATTTTAAAAATTTAAATTTTTTGAAGAAAATTGGGAAAATTTTAAAATCCTACTCCTTTTGTAAAAATTAATTTTTTGACCTGATTTTTTTATAATATTCTTATGGATGTTCTAAACAACTTTAGAGATCGATTTTAGAATAACTTAATTCATTTTTGAGAAAAAAATAAAATGTTGATATACAGGCTAATCATCAACGAAAGAGCCAACATGTCTTACATTTTATTTTTTTTAAAAAAAGTATTCAGTTTATAGCTAAATGGATCCCTAATTTTATTACATGCTTTATTTTTAACACGCAGGAAAAAATGGAAGTGATTGGTAAATAACTGTCGAAGGAGTAGCATTTTGAATGCACTAAGGTTTCGAAAAACACAAACTGAGAAAAACCACTTTAAAGTTTATAATTCTGAAAAAATAATTATTATAAGCTTAATTAAACTTAAAATACCACTTTCAGATATTAGTTATACAATTTTCTTTAAAATAATATCATTTTCATATTTTTTCAACCCACACATTTTTATAAATGATCAACTTTTAGAGAGTACTAATTGCACAAAAAAATTCAAGAAAAACGTAAAAAAAGTTTTTTTTTCTGTCACGACAGAAGTTTTAGCTGTGTTTCTTCTTATAATATTGAAGTATTACATTTGTATGAAAGATATATCAGGAATAAGAACTGAAATTCAAAAAATATTAAAATAAAATGCCTTAATTTAAAAATTTTACATGCACACACATTCCCAAAAAAAAAAAAATGATTGTATGTATTGCCTCGGAAATATTCTGCATTATATATTGCACATTCTTTTTTAATGTTATTATTTCTCTTTTTAAATTAGATTTTTTTTTCATCAAAACGCTTATTTTAACTTTTTTTTCTAAAAAGGGGGCGTGGCTGAATTGCCTAATTTGTTTTCTAATGAAGTTTTATTCAACTTCTAACTTTCCGACATGCACAAGGGATATATCAATCGAAAGATAATAATGCAAAGAATAAGATTAAATGAAAATAAAAAAAAACGATAGGTCTGTGATTTTGGGGGTACCAAGTCCTCTTAAAGGGGATAAGATGTATACTAGTTGTCTTTTAAAAATACGTTCTTCCCAAATGATTCTTTGTCTCTCCTTATAAAGCATTTATTTTCAAGAGTGTCTTCCTCTTCTAAATTTGGATCGATTTTAGTAGAAGAATCATACTTACTATGATAATCTTCATCATTTGATTCTTCCTCATATTCACAAAGACAGTTTCTTCATCCGAAAATACTGTAGTACTATGCCTATTAAAAATGTATCTATCTGTATTTAAGTATCGCATTTCTTCATCATAAATACAATACTACGCCATAGCATAAGAGAGCGTGTTTATGTATTCAAATTATGTATTCAGATTATGTATTCATTCTTAAGTATGACATACCTAAAGAGGTGGTGTCAAAAATATATTCAGAATTCGCCTATAAGCTAAGGTCATTCAAAGGATATGACCTAAAAACAGCATTTCTCAAACTGTGGGGCGCCAGCATATTAAAAATTCGAAAATTAAAAGATAATTTAAAATAATAAACAAAATACATTATGGCATAGTAAAGAATAAAATTTGCATTTACACTGATATAATTCACTTATAAGTATATCAGTACTTCATAATGTATTTTATAATTAATTTAATAATACTAAGTGAAGTACGAATTTAATGATTACCAGTGACCTCATGGGCGTGTCACATATAAAATTATATGCAAAAATTAACACTTATCTCGATAGTTTTTAAGGTTTATAAAGAATCCCTTAGCTACCGATTTAAATTTACACAATTTGCTTCCCAATGACTCCGTTTTCCACTAGGCGCGTGTATGTGATGTATTGGGGAGGGGAGGAGAAAAGGGATAAAAAATAAGGAAATCCTCTGATACACAAGTGAAATCTTCGCAAAAACTGTCAAGGACCTTCTATTGCATTCCATGGACAGCAGTGGACAGAAAATATCGTACTTCTGAAAGACGTATATATACGTCCAGGGCATTTAACGCACCAGTAGAGTGAGGCGTATATATACCCCGGTGTAATTTAAGAGATTAAAGCGCCAAAGTATAATATTATTGAATTGAATGCATTGTTATTCGCATGGAAGGGGCCCTGATGAAAATTATGATTGAATATTGGGTCGCAAATACAGAAAGTTTGAGAAGCACTGCCTTAAAGTCAGCTACACGAGGAACTATCCATTTTTTTTTTCAAAAAAAAGTTTAGAAGAAGCATTGAAAAAAGTTAGACCGTGGGTATGACATACCCTGCTCGGGTTAAATTTATTTTTGTGTAAAATCTTTTGTTATTGAAAATGTCAAATACACCTAAAATTACACAATGAAACTAACCATTTGTTTATAGTACAGAAATTACACGAACTCTTTATAGTGAAATATTTTATACCATTTATATCAAAATCGAGATTATTTAAGTAAGAATAATAACATTTATATTAATATGTTAAAAGATATTTTTTCCCTCCGGAAATCAATTCAGCGAAACTCTGAGCTAGAGGACTTCACGTGGACCGTTTGCCACGAGAAAAGAATGATAACAGTTTTTGTTCCACAAGATTCAATGTCAAATACACCTAAAATTACACAATGAAACTAACCATTTGTTTATAGTACAGAAATTACACGAACTCTTTATAGTGAAATATTTTATACCATTTATATCAAAATCGAGATTATTTAAGTAAGAATAATAACATTTATATTAATATGTTAAAAGATATTTTTCCATTCAGCGAAACTCTCTGTGGACGTTTGATAAAAATTTTGTTCGATTCCAGAATAAAGATAAAAATGTTCGACCAGATTAAAGAAACTCGGGGTCTCCAAAGAGTGATTCTTTTTTACCCTTTCTTTTCAGAACTGTCCACCCAAGTAATCCAGTATCTTGTAATCCCTAGACTCAACCTGTTTTTATTTTTACCATACTGAAATCGGAAGAATAAAAAAATTAAAATAAATAGTAGAAAAGAGTTTTTTCCCAGATTTTAGATCGCTGAATTTGGAAACAGAGGATGGGGTTGAAGAGGATATACATTGTGCTTAGTGAAGATGTAATCAAAGAATTATTCTTCCAGACAAGAAGTACTACAAAATATTATTTATTTTGTTTGAGATTTAGAAAGTTTCATGACCATTTTAAGAACTTAAATCTCACTCACGTGTGGTTAAGGTAATGGAAACGCATTTCCATGTCCTCTTTGAATACAGATAAATATAGAAAATGCTGATAAATTGAGGCTGAATTAAAAATGAATTCAATACAACCCCTTAACTGCGATTAAAATGTACGAGATTTGATTCCAGTGCCACCTTTTTTTCACGTAGGCAAGTGTTTGCATTGTATTGGGAGGACAAGAAAATACACAAATAAGCAACTTTTTCTCTGAAATAAGTAAATCCTTTTCGCAAACTATGAAGGTTATTTTATTGCATTCTAAACCTTCGGAAAGGTTTTACTGATAGCAATGCATAGAAAAGGATCATATTTTGAAAAGGCTTACATATCCGTCCACGGCATTTAACGCACCAGTTGAGAGAGATGTATATATACACCGGTGGCAGTTAAAGGGTTAAATGTTTTAAACTAAATTGGATATTTTTTGTATTATATTTGTTAAAGTTGTTAGAATTTTTGAAAACCTGTAAACGCATTGCGTAATTCTTCGGAGATGTCTAGTTATAGGAAGTGTCTACTTACTGCCATGCTGTTTACAGATATTTACAATAGTGTGACACCTTCTATGCTGAAAAATGCGCATGGAGGCTTACTTTCACGAATACAAATGTATATCATGAACAATGGAAGATTCTTCGAACATGTTCGATATATTAACGTCATCATTTTATAAATATTTTTTTTTTTAGTTTGGTGTCTTTAAACTGTATTGACGTAAATGCGTGTAATAGATAGTAAGTATTTCTTCATACCCCTATGACTATTCCTTTCAAAAGTTCACATAAAATGGTGTTCATTGTTTTGGACATATTTGAGTCTACAATCAAATATTAATCTTATCCGTGTAAACCAGTGATTCCCAAAGTGGTCTATATCGAACCCCAAGTGCCTATGCCAATCTGCAAGGAGTCTATGTACGCAAAAAAATGATCTGAGTGGGGGGTTGTCTATGTGATTGTAGCTCTACTTAAACCAGATCATGACTTTAATTTTAAGAGAAAATTTAATCAAGTGAAAACTAGATTTTACATATTTAACAAGTTTACTTACTAGATTTAATGAGGTTAACTTGCAGGTATGAGGGGCCAACACACACATAAATTTTATTAATACAAGGACCAATTCTCACAGTGCTCCTTTTTAAAATAATTCTAAAACAGTTTAATATTGGTGGTCGCGAATTTTCTCACTTTGTTAAAGACAACCTGTCAGGACGTTTTAACACTAGAACGTCCATTGGGGTCAATTTTAAAATTCGGAGCTTGTTCAGTTTGTTTTCTTTTCTGCATTTTTGTATGGAATTTGAAAAATTATTCGTGGCTTTTTATTATTTCCCATGGTAATGTACATAGTAAAATTTTTAGTGGTTCTAGGTTAATTAGAAACAATTTTACACCTAAATATACCTAGAACGTCCGCTGGCACCATGCCAAATTTATTATCATAAGAAGCTATCATCATTACTATTAGTAAAAAAAAACATCCCGAAGTACTATCGCACATTTATTTGACCTTGAATATAGTGTTATAGAGTTAACAGAGGAAGCGATTATATTTGCCTAAAATTGTTGTGTCGAATTGTTTCGTTACATAGTTTTCATTATCTGTTCATAAAAAAAAAGAAAATTCATTCTATTTTCGAACCTTCTGCAGAGCAGACACCCTGAATTGATCGCTGGTAGGAAAGGTCTAAGCTCTGATTAAATTGCTAATTTATTGCGAGATATTTCTGAGAATAAATCGAATGGTGGTGAGCTGTCTTGCTTTAATTTAGATTCCAATGAAGACACAAGATTGAGTAAAAGTGACTGCGAAGAATCTGAACAAAATGCAGATATAATTGATAATATTTCAGTAAATCTCGATATATATATCGCTAGGGATGGCACATAATGGATACCGCATGATAGTAATGTTCCTTCACAAATCTGCGTCTCAAAATGTTTTGCAACAAATCAATTGTTCAACAAACTTCGTGAAAAATAATGTCAATATCAGTTTTTTTTTATTTATTTAAAGGGCTTAACATATGTTAATTACATGAAATATAATATTAAAAAGTCTTAAAACTAAACCCTACTGAACAGTAGTCCTGCAATTATTTAGTTCAAACAATTATTTTATATAGCTGTGCCGAAATGATATCGGTGGATGTTTAAGAGTAATCGAAATCCCGGACGTGCTAATGTTAATCAACGCTCAGCGTTTAAGAGGGCATAGTACCTTTAAACGGCAAAAAAAATCCATTTTTCAAAAATATTTTTAAAAATTAATACAGACTATTAGGAGCATTTTAAAACAAACCGCGTCAAGATCGGACCAAAATTACGGCAATAGCAACAAAAATGCCAAACGTCAGCACTGGATTGTCCATTTCAATCCAATGTAAACAAACTATATTCGTTAGTTTCGGTTTTGAAATCGATGGTGTTATTGAAATTATTTTCTCCCCAGTTGTTGCTATTTTTTAATTTTATCTATTTTAATGAGAGAAGGAAGTTTGCAACTCAACACTACCCTAGTTCGAAGTATTGCTTGTTTACATTTATATTTCATACTGTTTACTGCTGCTTTATTGAGTGTCATCTCGTTATTCTCGTAATTCGTAAGCTTTTTAAATTTTTGTTGATTGAAGTTTTTTTGCATCTTTTTAATTAGTAAAAAATGTCTAGTAAAGCTCAACGTAGAGGCAGTGACTATCGCCGAAAATGAAAGCGTTTTCATGCGAATTAATACACTCCAAAAGTATCAGATACGCTTGATGTTGGCTGCATATCTGCTTCAGCTAAGAAATTGTGCAAAGAAAATTATCTTGATAAGGAAGTAAGAAATTCAATCAATCTAATGGATATAGAATGATAAACATTGATATTTTATTATCTGAACTATCCAAATATTTTATATGTCCTAACTGCAATACTAAAGCAGTTCTGAAAGAAAATATTTTGTATGGATTGGTATCTGAGTTTTATGTTGAATGAAACTCATGCAGTACATTGACCACTTTTAAAAGTTCCTCAGTTATTGCTTCAAGTAAGGACTATGAAGTAAATACACGAATAACCCATGCTACGCGCACAGTTGGATTAGGTTTTTGTGGAATAAATAATTTTTCCACTGCAATGGATTTGCCACCACCAGTATCACAAAAGTCATATGAAAGGATACTGCGAAAAATAAATTTGGCCAATCGTGAAGTAGCAGACGACTCATTGAAAAAGGCTGCGAAAGAAGAAGTATCAACTTCTGGAAGTAACGAAATCTGTGTCAGAGTGATGACGGTAAGTGGAAAACACGCGGACGCACTTCACATATTGGTGTGTGTAGTGTCATTCGAGATGTTACAGGGAAAATGATTGATGTTGCGGTTCTCTTTTCATATTGTAAAGGATGTGAAAAATGGCGAGGTCCAAAATCCGGACATTCATATGAAGAGTGGAAATTGAAACATCAACCACACTGTGTAAAGTACCATATTGGTTCTTCCAGTAAAATGGAAGTAGATAGGTTGAAGGAAATATTTCAAAGATCGGTGCCACAACGAAATGCGAAATATATTAAGTATATCGACGATGGGGACACAAAAACCTTCCCAGAGCTTCAAAGAGCAGCACCATATTCTATCGAAAAAGTGTAATGTGATAGCCACATACAAAAGCGTATGGGTGCTAGAATGCGAAAATAAAAAACAAAGAATCGTGGCTAAAAGTTATCAGATGGTAAGAGTATCAGCGGTAAAAATCGTCTGACTGATAAGTTCATTGATACAATTACCACCTATTATGACAATGCTATTAGACAGAATAATAGCTCCGTTAGTGATATGCGTCAGGCCATATGGGCAATTTATTGTCATTATAGGTCCACTGATGAGGAACCTATGCATCACTTCTGCCCAATTGGTGATACTTCGTGGTGCAAATATCAAAAGGCAGTTGCTACAAATAGTGCTTCTTTATTCAAACATAAAAATATTGTGCCAATTGCCTCAATGAATGAAATAAAGCCGATAATAGCAGAACTATCTGCACCAAAATTGCTGAAAAAATGTGTGGGGGGGGGTAAAGCACAAAACGCTAATGAGACGTTCAACTCGACTGTTTGGAAGTCCTTCCCCAAAACTTCTGTGTGTGTGTGGGTCATCTAAAAATATTGTAGTCATAGCAGTAAATGAGGCTATGGTGATGTTTAATGAGGGAATGACGGGACGTATAAAGATAATAAAAGCTCTTGGCTTTAAAATAGGACATTTTACTGTTACCTCTGCCTTTAAGGCCAATTATGCACGCATAAAAAATGCCGAAATTAAATCAGAATCATATACATAAGAGACCCGTAGGGCTAGCAGAATGAGAAAAAAAACCCACAAATGAGCATTTTGCGGAACTAGAAGGTCCTACATATCAAGAAGGATCATTTTAAATATTATGTATTAAGTTTTATTTGAAATATTGAAATATCAATCTTTAAACTTGATTTTCTCAGTTTCAATTTTTTACACTTTCCCGCAAGATTTTAAAAAAGTTTTTACTCTAGAGCTGCAAAAAATTGGCATGTATATTCTAGTCATAGATTTGTATTCTGTATGCCATAATTATATTTTATGGTTTAATACATTTTGATTTACAACTGTATAAAAATTGAATTTTTTTAAAAAAATATTTTTTCTGAACTTTTTAATTTTAAAAAATATTAAAAAATATAAGATGCTTTTCAATTAAGGGATATACAGAATAAAGGTTACATTTAGCTTCAATTTAATGCAAAAAATGAGATTCTAAAGTGTATAATTTAAAAATTATTTTGCGGGAACAGAGGTAAGTAATATATATTTTTTTTAAATTTGGTATATATATTTATCTTCTTTTAAAACTTTTTGTATTTATTAAAGAACAAAATTTATCTAGTTTTCTTAAAGTTCATACATTGTTATAGATAATTTATAAAATTCAGATCAAAATTAGCAAAATTTGTTAACTTATGATGAATCGTAACATGTATATGTCAACGAACAATTTTTTTTCTCTCAAGGTACTATGCCCCCTTAAGTGCCCTTTATTTAGATTTTGAAACTAGGTTTGCGAATGCTTTGACTGTGGTAATACCACAATGGATTATCAATATGGTTACATTGAAAACAATCATATTGCAGCAGGTACTGATCGGAATAAGTCCTAACGGAAAATCTTTAAGTTTAGAAACGGATACTAGCAAGTCTGGCTTTAAAAAGTCATACCTGTTACTTGTCCCAAATTATGGAATATCGTAAGAAAGCTTCTAATTGCTTTTCCTAGTGAGGAGTTTCTGTGTGGTTGTCAATGCCCAAAACAAAGAAAGAAAACTGGCCACTTCTATTAACCGAGGAGATTTAGGGTTAAATCTGATAAGATTGAGAGAGAGAGAGACGAAATGTTGAAATTTTTGTTATTGATAAACCAGATCCATCTCTCCCGTTAAATTTTTTGTTTGCTGTGTGTGTTCAGTTGTTTTATACATTAATCAAATTTTAATCTGATTAATTAGCATCTGCTTCTTAAGTTTTAAACACTATATTTCACTACAGTTAGAAATTTAAGTCTTTTAAAGTAAGTAGCTCTATGCTAGAGCTGTCAAAAAGACATTAAGGTTGATAAAATTGCGAAAATTCAATATTAGATAAGCATGGGTCTACCCCAAAGCGAAAAACAGGGCTAGGGGTCTATGAGATAAAAATGTTTGGTACCTCCGGTGCAAACGCTTTATTGTTTCATACAAATTAATCTTTCTCTAAGATCTCTCTAGCTTTCTAGAAGAAATTTTACGCTATCGCTTCTTGTTTTTGATCTGCATTGTCTGTCTTCCAACTTTCGTCATTAGGGACGCTGCTCTCGTTATCATTAGATCGGACATACTAGCTTGGACTTTAATTGAATAGTTGTAGCTCTCTCAGTTTGAAAGCATTTTCAGGTTAAAGAAACTTTCCTATTCTCTTTCTGTATCAAATGACTAGAAGCTCCACATTTTATGTGACCAGCTGAAAAAAAAACAACTTGGAGATTTTTTACCTTACCACTCTAGGTTAGGTGATATATCAAGTCTTGGGAAAGTGCATGCGGCAACATTCTTGAGTAGAGCTCATTCGGCAAGAATAATGTCAATCTCTGAATGATTGAAGTCAAATAAGCTTCTTCCACGAGTGTATTACAAAATAATGCTGTTCTTTTTGTAAAATGATTTCCTCAAAGCTTTCTGGGCAACACAAATTATTGATAAGCGATTACGAAAATGGTATACTGCAAAAGCAATGTCTGATCACTGCACACAGCGTATGATCTGGGTGTGGTTCTCGTAGAAGGAATGCGTGATAGGAAGCTGGAAAAAGCATGTGGGCGAATCAAGCAGTTATCCTTCCACCAGAAAAAAATACACTCGCTTTAACCCAACAAATAAAATTGGAAGTCTTCTAGAATTATTTAGAAAATGTGCTCAAAAAGTCGTCAGGAAACACAATTTCGAGTTACATGTGGGATTTATAAGTTAAATGTTGGAACAAAAAAAAAACATAAAATTTACAAATGGAAATTAGTTTATTTCAAATAAACAATAAAAAGTAATACTGCATCACTTATTACTTACCACCTTACCAATTATCATTTGAAAGAAATAGGCTGGAAGTTTTTGCAATTGATTTGACAGAAAATTGCATTAGCAAGAAATGAGAGAAAAGGAAGTCTTATTATATATATATATATATATAATATATTTTATATATTTTAATATTATTTTTACATAAAATTAGAATTAATGGTAGCATAAACTCAACATGCAAATTTTAAGACTCAGAAATAAAATGATAATGTATTTGAAACATTTTCAGTCATTTATTCTAATTAATGTTATATATTTATTTTCTAGTATATGCTCATTCAAAAGAATAAATGGATTTTACTTTTAATGTATTTAATGCAACCTAAATTATATAACATACATATATATATATATATATATATATATATATATATATATATATATATATATATATATATATATATATACAATACATAACTAATATTATATTTTTGTTCTTTTACATATATTTTTTTCCTGTTCAAAACTGCCTTTGCGTTTTCCCAGCTTTTTATTTCTCATAATGGTTTTGCTTTTCCTCACCTTCCTAAAGTTTAAAAAATAGGTTTTTTTTGTTATTTAATGTGTTTATTTGTAATGTTTGTTTTAATACATTTTGCTTATAATATGTTTGGTTTTTTGTGTGATTTTTAGTGAACAGCTTTTTTTTTCGAAAAAAATTAAAACTAGATATAGGTGATATCTTATTGTTTTCATAGTATTTTAGAGAGAAAATATCGAATCCACCCGTAATTATGAAAAACACTTTTAATAATAGAAGAAAAAAATATTGAAAACATATATATTACAATTAGTAAAAGAAGTACTAATTTTAAAATATTAAGAAAGTTTTAAAGTTTTAAATTGCCATTAGCTTAAAAATAATGTTATTCTTTTGTGAATCAAATAGTGTGCATAACCAACTTATAAATATGGTGGTGGATGCAAATAAATATCAAAACAAAAGCAAAAATATAAGCTGCTCCCTATGTACCGAAATCTCTTAAACATAACAAAATATTTATAAAAACTCTAAAAATATTTGATAAATTGTCTTAAATCACTATAACATCGAATTACGACTTATTCAAAAGATTCAAGTTGTAAAAAGAAAAATATATATTCCATAATTATATATTCTATAAACTGTATTTAATGAGAAATTTAAAAGGATAAAAAAGGAAACAACTAAAATGCTAAAAATAAGTTCATGTCACAATATTTGATGTGTATATACTTTAGGTAACATACTTTAAATAAAACGTTTATATATATAAGGAATAAATAAAACTTTTCGTGTGACATCGCCAGAAACTTATCTCATTTCTTCTTCTGGAACGTAAAGAGAGCTAACGTCATCTGCAAATGCCCTACATCCGATTGATAAACCAGAAACGACACCATTAAACACCACTCAAGCACTTGACCGATGCATTACGAACATCGTGATTTCTCTTCATAAGATTCTCTGTAAATAATTAAATATCAACTGTTCAAAAGAAAAAACATCATACGTCCAGATATTATATTTCTAGACTTTATCGGGACAAAAACGTGAAAATATCAAAATAACTTAAATATACGCATTATTAAATAGTTTGTAAATAAAAGTAATATATAAATTAGTGTTGAACATTAAGTAAATCAGAGAAGGTTGTGATGGGGCTTTCATTGCGATTTCTACTAATATCCTCTTTCGAACCAACTCAAGAAGAAGAACGTGGTTAGGTAAAATAAGAATCATATGTATACACTCATGTCCATAAATGAAGGATAATTCAGAATCACACAGAAATTGAACACTAAAATAAAAATTTCACTTGTAGAATTATCACACACATCTTGAAGGAGAATAAGCAAATTACAGGAAACCTCCAGATGGCGCGGATAGTTCGTCACAATGACGAGAGTGTAAGAGACGGGTACAGAAAGAATGGTGGCAAAGAATTAAAATTGTTCACAAGCGCTTTAAAAGCCTTTCAGTGCAATAGCCACATAATTATGGCACACAGGATGATTTTTACGTGGTAGAATTATTGGACGACTGGAATATGGGCGTACCCAGCTGGGGAAGTATCCGAGGAACTTGGAAACCTCCAGAGTGTCATCTCCAGGCTTTGGCAACGATTCCAAGATTATGGTAATATGAGTAGATATTACAGCAAAGGTCGCCCCCGAGTTACAACGCTGAATGAGGACCGGTATTTGGCAGTTACTGCTGAAAGAATCAGACGGAGTATACAACATCAGACCTGTCTCGTCAGCTCTCTTTAGCTACCGGTACGACAGTTTCAAGGCAGACCGTGTACAGACACTTAGGGCACATTGGTCTATATGCTCGTAGGTCTATCACATGTGTTCCACTTACCGCAACTCACTGTCACCTTCGATTAACCTGGAGTAGAGAGCACATGCATTGTGGACACCACAACAGTGGTCTTGTGTGATGTTTTCCGACGAGTCCAGGTTTAGTTTGCAGTCTGATTCTCGCCTAAATGTAATACGGAGAGCACCACGTACCCGTTACCACCAAGAGAACACCATTGAACGACACCGTTAGGTGGTGCAGGATGGCTCGTTTGGGGAGGAATTATTCTTGGTTTCAGAACTGACCTGCATGTTCAGAGTGTAACGATGGCAGGTCACATCTATCGAGATGTCATTCTGGAACAATATGTACGTTTTGTTTCGGGGCGTCATGGGTGCTGAATTTCTGTTTATGGATGACAACGTCCATCCTCACCTTGCAAGCATTGTAGACGAATGCCTTCATTCGGAGAATATCACCCGTATGGATCGGCCAGCATACTCACCGGACATGAATCCAATAGAGCATGTGTGGGGTATTCTTGGCCGACGAATTGCAGCCCATCAACCCCTCCCACCTGTCTACCAAAACTTCGGAGGCATTGCTTGATGAGTGGTGTAATATTCCACAAGATCAGATTGATGATTTGATACTCATTATGCGTAGGTGTTGTAAGGCCAGTATTGCATCGTCCGAGAGACATACTCCGTATTAACCATCATACTAGCAATGTTATATTGTTTTTTTTTTTTTTTGTAAATAGGTTCTTTTTTGAAACTTGCTCCAGGGAGTAAAGATCGCAATTTCTATTAATTATGTCAAACACATAGCATTTTCTTTTGCTCTTTACATTTTGTTTAATAAATAAACTTTACAAATAAGTCAAATTTGTTTTGTTTCTGTCTCTTTCTTTGCTTAAACTTCATTATCCTTAATTCATGGACATA
Source organism: Trichonephila clavipes (assembly GCA_019973935.1). NCBI lineage: Eukaryota > Metazoa > Arthropoda > Arachnida > Araneae > Nephilidae > Trichonephila > Trichonephila clavipes. The sequence goes on along the minus strand of BMAU01006932.1, from coordinate 313,910 downwards.
AGTGTATATTGGAAGTTAGCAGTGGAACGGTGCCTATGTTTATGAAAAGAAGAGATTGTTAAGTGGGATTTGAAGTCGTTAAGTGGAAAGTTAGCAATAAAGTGATTTGAGATAAAGTTAGAAGAAGCCTAACTCTGTGAAATAGCCTAGCCGTGCCGGTACTGAGGAACCAAAAGGGGGGTCGAGGCTATAAGAAACACTGTCAGATTAAAGCCACATCAGAACAGATACAGAACGTAGCTTATTACCTAGTATATAGCTGTAGCTAGTTTTATATAAGCTAAGTATTATATTAGTGATAGAGGAATTAATTTATAAAGTTAGATTCAGTGGTCCAGTACGCAACTATTCGGTAATACGTCTTGCGTCTTCTCATTCAACTTACTTAATTATTAATGTTGTGTATTGGGGTTAAGCTAAGATCTTAATATACATATTTTAAAATGAATAATTTGCGTTGTTCTTCGTTCTTCTCCACAGAAACAGGTCACGTAGATAATGCAGAGCTAAGGTCCCTTAAGGCGGGGGCTTCACACGACTTCTACTAATATTTTCATTTTCAATTCTTACTATTAGTTCATTTTCTTCTATATATATATATATATATATATATATATATATATATATATATATATTTATATATATATATATATATATATATATATATATATATATATATATTTATATGTATATATATATATATATTTATATATTTATATATATATATATGTATATATATATTTATATGTATATATATATTTATATATATATTTATATATATATTTATATATTTATATATATATATATATATATATATGTATATATATATTTATTTATATATATATATATATTATACATATATATATACAATATATATATACAGGAAGTTGCTAAATTGCGGAAAAAAGGTTCGTTATATTGAAAATTCGTTATATAGAGGTTTATTTTTTAATATACTTTATAAGCCACATAATCAAATTTTAAATTCCTAAAAACTATATACTATGAAAAGTAATTATTCAAACCTTTTTTTCAAAATTAATATATGTTTATTTTGTACATCTTACCCATCAAAAAAGGAAGGAAGAAAGAAAAAAAACTGCAAGGAAAACAAGAAAAATAGAATTGCGAAGAATTCACATGTATTTTCAATATCCAGAAAATAATTGTATATTAAAATTAATTAAATTTAAGGACATTTTATAATTTAAATGATACAAGCAATATTAAACACATATTATTTAGTAATTAGAACGCGGAGACATGGGAAAATTCCATTGAGAGTGAAAGAGGATATCGAAGATGTTTCTTGTAAACTGAGCAATAGGAGTTAAAGCAGCGTTTCTCAAACTGTGGGGCGCGCCTCCCTTGAGGGGTGAGATAACTCTACAAGGGGGGCGCGAGAATATTGAAAAGTTGAAAACTAAAGATTATTAAAAATATTATTAATTTACTGAAAGTAAGCAAGCAAAATACTTTGAGATAATAAAATATGAAATGCACATTTACACTGATATAATACACTTTTAAAAATTATCTCTACTGTACAATGTATTTTATTATTAATTTAACAATACTAAGTTAAGAATAAGTTTGATAATTACCAGTAACCCCATGGGCTTGTATTAACACTTATCTTGCTGATTTGCACGGTTTATAATTAATTCCTTAACTGTCGATTAAAAGTTACGCGGTTTGGTCCCCAATGCCACGGTTTCCCATGTAGACGCGCGTATTTTGATGTTTTTTCAGGGGAAGAGAAAAGGAATAAATAAGCAAAATCCTCTAAAATAAGTAAATCCTTTGCAGAGACTGCCAATGTCCTTTTATTGTTTTCCAAAGCCTGAGGAATAATTTTATGGATAGCAGTGAGCAAAAAAGATCGTTCTTTGGGAAGACGCATATATACGTCTAGAAGATTAATTCTTTGGCTGAGCGAGACGTTAAAATACGTCGGTGGCACTTAAGAGGTTAAAGACGGACTGTAGCTTTAATGTCAAAGTATAGTATTATTTAATTCAATACAATGTTATAGTATGGAGGGGGGCGCGATGAAAATCATGACTGAATATTGGGTCGCGAGTATTGAAAGTTTGAGAAGCACTGGGTTAAAGGTTACAAATCTTGGATGAATTGTCCAGAACTCTATTGATCTCGGCAAATTAGTATCTAATAAAGCCAGTTCAAAATTTATGAACACCATAAAATGTGTTAAAGAGAGAATAACTTGAATTGTTTTCAGAAATACTTAAAAAAAAGGAGAACAAAAATTGAATTAGAAATGAAAAAGTTCGTTGCATAGAAAATGCATTTCGCTGTAGAGAGGTACCAGGAAAATTTTCGCTATATAGAAAAGTTCGCAATTTAGAGGTTCGTTATATATATATATATATATATATATATATATATATTGTTTACATTTTTAATCGTTAATAAATATTTTTTATTCATCCACTCAAGTTCGAATACATTTTTTTAAACTTGTAGTGTATGATACTTTATCTTAATGCAGTATTTTTAAATATTAATTCATTAATCTTTTAACTAATGAACACATAGTAAAACACAAAAATAATAGCCCAACAGCAATATATAGAAAGTAAAATTGTTCGTTGTGTCCCTGTAGTGCTATGGATAGCGCGTTGGACTTCTCATCCAAAGGTCGTGGGTTTGAATCCCACCTGGGATGGCTTAATTTCTGAAAATGCAATTTCTTTTTACCATACTATTTTATTGGAACAATTTAATTTAATGAATGAATAAATAGTAATGAAAAAATAAAAGTGCAACAACTTATATAAAAAGGAAAGCTGAAAATTGCAAAGAAAATAGCTTTTAATGCTGGCACTTAATAGTGTGATTATGTCTTATTTATATACATATTTGTATTGATTGTAATTATTTAATAAAACGTAACTACAATTAATTTTTTCTTTGTTTACCCAAGTAGGAATTGGCTATATATATATATATATATATATATATATATATATATATTAATAATATATATATATATATATATATATACATATATATTAATATATATATATATATACATATATATATTATATATATATATATATATACATATATATTAATATATATATATTACCTGTTTCAATGTAAAAAGGGTATATTTTTCATTTACAAAATTCTTACGAAAAAATGGCCTTGAATCCGGTCATAAGGGTTTTATCGTTGCCTACAATTGCTGTTCCTATAGGTAGCCCTAAGCGGGGAAAGTTCGAAATAGGTGCAGTTAAGATATGTATGCATATTTATCCCCAATCTCATGTCTCGTATAGAAAAAATTGACTTTTTCGCTATATGCATTGGCCACCAGTTAATGCCCTGCCTTTTCGTAAAAAGAAATGTTTGGGATGTAATAACTTTCCTTAAGGTAGTAAAATCATTTTCGTATTTTTTTTTATTATTTTGTTTACATCATCAACTTTTCCCTCCATATATGGAATCCCAGTAATATCTTGAAAGCATTATATGAATAATTTTTTTAAAAAAAATATATATGGCTAACAGTTGGTGAATTTATCTATTTAAGGTGTGGCCGAATTCGACCGTCAAATTTATAGGGTTGATTGTAGACAGCGTCTCAGTGGTAGCGTATCGCGTTTCCACACCACAGGTCCGGTGTTCTATCCTTGGACTGGGACAAGGCCGACTCAGACTTTCATCCCTTCAGTGGGTCAATAAATGAGTACCAAGCTTACCTGGGGACTAAACACAGGGGTTTTGTTTCAGACTGACCACTTGATCGGGACATTTGATCATGCACCTCAGCACCCAAAGGTCAAGTACACTGAGATGGGCACAGTAGGCCTTGCTCATCATAGGCTGCTGCGTCATTGAGTTTAGTAGATATTAGGCAGCATATAGCCGTCGAGAGGACAATGAGCCACATAAGGAGAATGGCAAAACAAATGTGGATACATAGAATGCCGTGGTAGGGATAAAGAAACCTAATCGTGTTTTCAAAGTTCCCACTTCTGGAGTGGCTGCAGAGAGTACCGCTCATTGCGCACCAGAACGTATGATACATGTTGATGGTGCCCCAGCACATTTTTCGATTGCGGTGCGTAAACACCTGCCTGCTACTTATCCCGGGAGGTGGATAGGAAGTGGCAGACTGGTTTCTTGACTTTCACGCTCCCTGAACCTCAATCCCTTGGATTTCTTCTTCTGAAATAATCTGAAATCACTTTTGTATGGAACACCCGTTACTAAGGTGGAAGATCTTTCGGCACTGATTGTTGTTGCCTCAGCTGACATCGTCAGACGACCGGATTTACTTGAACAAGTCCGACAATCTATCAACCTTTGGTGTCGTATGTGATATGACCCCCCCCACACACAGCCGCAACTTCAAACAAATCCTGTGACTATAACTCTCATCTCTGACGTCGAGCTGTGATGCATTGCTCGTTGTATATATAAACATGAATTACTTCTATTAAATGTATCTCTTATCTCTTTTTACCCCTTTTGATCCCACTAGATATCACACGCTTCATATCTGTTTCTGCGAATTACTCCGACTAAACATATAATTTGCGATCCCATTATCTATGGTGATTTGTTACCACCCTGATGCTTAGTATCACCCCTATGAATTTGTCGGTTGAATTCGGACACGCCCTGCATAGTTCCTTCGCTATGAAACTTTCAATTTGAAACCATTGTATTGTAAATAAAAGTACGTTATATTGAAGTAATCACGCTGTTCTTGTTTATTTTGAAAGGAATATGTAATCATATCTATAAACGTTTTAGATTTTAATGTACAGGGTTATCAAAAATTATTGAACCGATTACAAAATTTAATAATTCCCAGATGAATAAACAGAAAATTATAATTAAGATATCATTGTAAAGATAAAATATGCCCAGGACTTTTGTCTTTACACAGTCATCCAGTTTCCTGGAACTGTTTATACCATCTGCGACGTCATTTCCCCTTATATTCACAATAACAACATTGCTGCCACCTATTTGACAAAAATAGTGTTACAAACTCAAAATATAATATCGTATGTTTAAAATGACATATTAATGTTCATTTTCTGTTTATTCATTTGGGAATTATTAAATTTTGTAATCGGTTCATTCATTTCTGATAATCCTGTATTATTATTCAAACTGTTGAGCTAGTATCTAAGGAAATCCTTCTGAGACCTTAGGGCCCTGATTTAAGCTATTGGAAGTTTTGAAACATACGAGTACCGAAAATTCAAGGTAAATTTGCATGATAATTGTTAATTCTTTAAACAAAATTGTAACTTTTCGAATTTTGATTAATTTACATTTTTTTAAATAAAATTTGAACAAATTATTTTCGGAATATCTTTGCTCATTTTAACTATTGGACGTTTTACACATAAATTCTAAAACCATTAGGAAATCAAAGACATGGATTTGATTGTTGTTGAAGTTTTCTTAAATCTATTGTATAAAGCAGTGTTTCTCAAACTGGGGGGCGCGATAACATTACGAGGGGGCGCAAGCCTATTGAAAAAAAAAAAAAAGATTTAAAAAATAATTAATTTACTGGAATGAATTAACACAAAATACTTTCAGACGTAATAAAAAATGAACTTTTACTCTGATATAAGTTATAGGCGATATTAAATCATCAAAAAAAATTCTTCAATACTTAATTAGCTATCTTTGATCCTATAACCAAATAAAAAATATTTTATTTAATTTGCTGTAATCCCATGATAAGAGAGTTTTTATTACGTTTTCTTTTTTAAAACTAACTTTCTACTCTTTGAGAGAAAAAACAGATCCCAGATCCAGAATCGAAAAAATTTAGAAACATAAAAAATTCATCACTGTCATTATTTTTGAAATACTGCACATTACAGCTGTAATTTGTTTGACCTTCTAAGTTATTGGTACAGTTAGTTATGACCCCTCTCTTCTGTGTTTATTTCTCATTTAAGGAAGTTGTAAGTAATGTATTTCTCTTTCCGCTTTTTTCTATGCAAAACAGTTTTATGATATTTGGAAAACCATGGAGAGCACACTTTGATGGATTACTTGGCCAAGACTTAGACCAAGATGAGTATTTTTAAACATATAAAGCATAGCAATTGTTTTTGGCAGTAACATAGATATTATCATAATGAATACACGTTTTACCTGGAAGTGGTAGCGCGGGACACACAGATCACGAAATTGTTAATTCTTGCAAAACAGTTTATTTATTACAAAAAAAAAAAAAAATTGAGAAGTCAGTGAAAGTAGGTAAGTAAACTTTCTCTTAATTAAATTATTCACTGGAATAACGATTTGTATCGTGTACAATAAAACAATTATAAAAAAAAAGGATTGGGGTGACTCAATAATTCCGCTCGACCGTATCGAGTGCGCGCCTGCTCCCAGGTTAAAACATGTTGAAGACTTTTTGCTTTAAATATTAAAAATAATACAATTATTCCTCATCGGAATTTTATATTATTGTTCATTATTTAACATCAATTATAAATTATAATTCTGTGAGGCTTAAAATTAAAATTCGCTTAAAACTAATTATAATTTGAGCAATCATTTAAAAAAAAACATTTTACATTTTTGTAGACATTGTCGCGCACTTGGCTTTACTCTCCTTACAATACAGCTATTATATGAAGAATGTTTTATTTTCTTATAAATGAACTCCTGCAAAGAGTGGGTACTTCGACCGGTATACCTTTAATGTATTAGTGCTGCACAGAGTATTTTGTACCTAATTAATTAATACCAAATTAAGAACAAGTTTAATAAGTATTAACGACTTCCATGGGCTTGTCTTGCAAAGCAAAGTTTTTATAAGGAATGCTTATGATTAGAAATTGACCCTCTGAGTTATTTTTCTATATTTAGCCGATATCCATATTTTGTCTTCTAAGCAGTCACTACATTTTGCAATATGTTCAATTTAAAAATTAGAGAAAGGAAAAATAACATAATAATTATCCTATTACTTACTTAATTTATTTTTTTGCGTAAAGTTAGTATTCAAAATTTAATACTTATGTTATTAATTTGTATGGTTTATAATTAAGATCTCGTATTGTAGCTTTAGCGTCAAAGTGCATTATTATTGCATTTAGTGCATTATTAATGTATAAGGGGGGCGCGATAAAAATTGTGATTGAAAAGGGAGGCGCCAGTATTGAAAGTTTGAGAAACACTGGTATAAAGTATTTATATTGAATAATGATTACGTATTATTTAAATATACGGCAATTTATTGTTTTTTAATTGAGAAGTTTTGAACTTTGTTAACTGCATATTGTAATTTCAAGTTTAATATGTTCTATCAATTCTACGTTATCTTAAATGTCTACTTTAATTAAGTTAACCATGTTAATATACGAAAGAATTGAAGTAAACTGTATTTTATTGTCCAAAAAAAATTCGTTTAAAACTGTTTTATATAATGGGTTTAAAAAATGGGTTTAATAAATTCGTTTAAAATAATGGGATTATCTATTTAATTTCTTTTATGTAAATAATTGAATAGCTTGTTATCTGCCCATCAAATTATGTACCATTAAACTAGATCTAACATATCTAAATTTTGTATTTTCTGTGTTATTTCTTCCTAAATGTAAGGTCATAAGGAAAATATGTATCTTGTGTGTATTGCTTAAGACAGCATCACTATATATGTTGTTTCATGTAACATTAAAAACATTCCAAAATAAAGCACATTTTGAATATGAAGTAGTCCTTTATAAATACGACTGTTTCATTTCACACGGAAAAGAATTTTACCTAAAATACATAAATGCCAAATGATATAATAGTAAAATTTAATGTTACATCGTAACATTTAATAGCATTGTGCAATAAATATGCCTTGCTTTTTATATCCAACATGAAGTCATATATCAGTTAGGCATTGCATATTTCAAAAATTAATTTTATGGCGAAGTTACATTTAAATTTTGAAAGAAGATGGAAATATGGAAGTATTGGCATAGCTGTTTCAGTAGAAATATGGTAAAATTTGATATATTACGAGAATTGAGAAATCTAATTTGTAAAAGAATTTGATTCGGTTAAGTTTTTGATAAGAACATTTTTGATCTTGGTATATTATTATTAAACATTTAAAGCCTTATCCTCGCTCAGCCGTTGCGTTAAATGCCCCTAGCGAATGTGTATGTCTTTCCGATATGTGTGTCTTTCCTTAGCATCGTGCTACTATCTTTTAAACTTTTCCGAATGCTTTGGATTGCAATAGAATGATTTTTAAAGAATTTGTGAAAGTTTTACTTCTTTCAGAGGATGTTTTACTTTTACGTTTCTTCAATACACCGCATAAGTACGCGCGTCTTCATGAGAAATGTGGGGCTGGGAAGCAAAGTACGCAACTTTTTCTCGACAATTAGGGGTTAACCCGGCATTTCTCACGCAGGGTATGTCGTTCCCACCTTCTGACTCTTTTCAACGCTCCTTCTAAACTTTTTTTTGGAAAATGGGTCGTTTCTCCTGTAGCTGACTTTAAGGTCATATCCTTTTGGGGGACCTTAGCTTGTTGGCGAATTCTAAATTAATATTTTTGTACACCACCTCTTCAGGTATGTCATACTTTGCACGTGAATCACCGTTAAAATTCTGATTCCATGTGCACGCTTTAAATCTTCCATAAGCTATGGCATATTATTGTAGTTATGATAAAGAAACATGATATTTAAATAATTTAGTGCATAAAATATTTAATAGATATATATTTCAACAATATTTTCGAATGAAGAAAGTCTTTTTGCGGTGACGATGAGGAAGAATCAAATGATGAAGACTATAATAGCCAGTATGATACCTTCACTGAAATCGATTCAGATTTAAAACGGGGATACACTATTGAATATGATCATTTCATATGTAGAGACACAAAAACATTTGGGAAGAACGTAATTTTGAAGCAGACAACTGGTATACAGCTTATCCACTTTCAGATGAACTTTCGAAAAAGAAAACCACCATTACTGAAACTATAAGAAAAGACAAAAAAGAAATTCCAAAACTTTTGAATTTAAAGAATAAATAAGTTTACTCCTATATGCTTAGTTTTTAAAGATACAATAAATGCTTCATACTACGCCCTCTCCCCCAAAAAAAATGGTACTGTCTTCTACTATCAATGATACGGGTTTGGTTGAAACCTCAAATAATTCCTTAACTTAACTGAGGGAGCAATTATCATCATTGATATCAAACGATTTTGTAAATTCTTAGCAATATCCAGAGAAAGAGCAATCTCCCTTTATTTACGTAATCATTAAATCAAATGCATTTCGAATACATATCTGTTGCTCATATAAAAGCCGAAATAAAAGGGAAGCAAGTGAAATCGCGTAATGTATCAGAAAGAGCTATTACTACTCAAGCATTTCCGCCGAGAAAAAAAGAGGGGCATCAACTCATAGCCAAAGGACATGGATAAAAGTCCATTTTTTTTCTTCCACTTGGTTAAAATGGGACAGGGAAAGTATATACCTAAGCTGCATATATATATATATATATATATATATATATATATATATATATATATATATATCCGGTGTTTTCCGCTCGAGGCTATCAGTAAGAATAGCAATCGAACGGTGGTGATAACGCCGACATGCCCGTATTCTGAAAAAGGGAATTCTCCACCTTTTCTTGGTAACTTCTCCCATGGGAGATTTGGATGCTTTTTGTATGCTGAAAATCTCAAAGATTGTGAAAAAGGGAAGAGAACTCAGTTTTCTCCCTTCCTACAAGATTATATTTATGCTCTACTGTTTGTTTACACGACGTGACTTTATGCTTGAATGGTAGATGAAATATATTTTGCCTTGGTTAATATTTTTAAATTGTTTATTTGCGTTTTAAAGCAAAAGTTGTTTTGGGGAGTATTGTGTTATTTAACAGTTTACTGGAGAAAGGAAATGAAGGTGTGCTGTGTTTATGTGAGCAAGGTTTTAAAACATTTTCAAACCTTGGAGGTTATGTTAACATATGGAATAAAAATGATTATAAAATCATCTCTCTCTCTCTCTTTCTGTTGGTGTTGTTAAAAAAATTAATTTAGTGAGATATTTCTTGGATGAAACCAAATATATGAGATTAAATTATTATAGCTTGTAAACTGAGAAAAACTCATTTTTACTTTTTTATACGAACATTCAAATTATTTTATTTAAATTTTGTGTTGAAATAAAACAAAAAAATGATTTTTAATGACAGATGTGTGAATTATAAAACAAAAAAATGAGAGCATACTCTTTTATTTATCAACGAAGATAGATTGCATAAAATAACCTGTTAATTGACTCACTAGATTTCTGTTATAAAAGTATTAGCTTTAAAAATCAAAAATATCATCTGTTGTTTTTAAATTCTATTTTATGCGAAATTTACCATGAAACAAATCTACCGGCCTTGAATTTATATGATTTAAATTCAATTTGAAAATCAATGAGCATGTTCAACTGTTATTTTAATTTCTTTAAAAAAATATGTCATGATTTTTTTTTGTTCCTAGGTATATTTCTGTTCATCTTATGTAAAAATCATTCATTGCGAGTCTATAAAAATTCAGAATGGCCTGTGGTCTCCAAACTTTCTGACCACGTTATCCTAAAATGAGAATAATTATAAGAAATACCCATTTCATGAGTATCTCTATATATCATTCGGGTTGATTTCCCTTGCGTATTTTCTGCTGTACGCGTATCTGATTTATAAACAATACAATGTGTGACAATACAATATAGACAATACAATGTCTTAATATTATGTTAAAGATCAGTCAGCTTCTATGAAATCGGATATTTTCCTCCTTTATACAAGCATTTTATTACTTACGTTTTATTTACTGCAAAATCTAAATGACTGTTAATTCCTCTTTTTCCATATTAAAATTATAACTCGTAATTGAATACACGAATTCCATCTCGTAATTCCATTTAATTTTATTTAAACAACTTTTAAGTTGGTAATAGTACATACTTACCCTTCAGGACTCTCAGGTAAATAGTTAATTACTAGCTACCCGCCTAACCGAGTTCATCCTAACTGTGTCTATTGAAAATTAACAGCTGTGCGTTTTTAGATTATGCTTACATAATTTTCGATCGTACGATATCTTTCCACCAATAACAGGGCATGTCTACGGACAATCACGCAGATTGTAAGACTTCATGTTGCCGATTTATATAAAAAGCCCCAAGAAACTGAAGAAGCTCTCTTTCATCTCGGTCATAATGAAACACGCGTGAGTCATTTAGTACTGTGTGTTTTTTATTTCAAGCGCTGTTTAAAATGTGTATGTTTGTGTGTGTCTACAAATACAATAAACAGGATTAACTATCTACAAAGCACTGATTGATCAATAACAACCATATTATAGAAGAAATATAAAATGTGATCTAAATAAAGAATTCCTTACCAATCACCACGTCTTTAAACATAATACTTCCTCAGTACTGCAATTGTCTTCCGCAATTTATTGTATTCATTTAGTAAATATGTGCCTAAAAATGTATCCATGACGAAATGCTAAAATTTTTTGTCTGTTTTTTCTCCATCGGCAGCAATAAATAACATTCCACAAAATTATATTTTATTAAAAAAATTATACTTCAACTTATCTATTCAATTATGTTTCCGAACATGTTTGGAGTACTTTTCTGACAAAATAGCATAGTTAAACATCATAATTTTTTTAGAACTCAATACCAATAAATACCAATATTTAATATAAATTGTCTAAATTTCACAAAAATCACAATTATATGGGAAATTTTATCAATATTTTTATAAAACTTCAAAGCACTTGGAGGAAAAAGTAATAAATTTATATTAGAAAAAGTATTACTAAAACAAATTAGTTGCATTTATCTAGAAAATAATGCAGTTAAGTTTTAATGTTTTATTAAAATTTGAAAATTTTACAGCTGATTGAATAAACATAATAAGAAATGTGACATTTATTACGATACTACTATTTAAATAACAAGCCATAACTCAAAAAGTATTCATACATTAAGAAATGTTTTAGTACACTTTCTAGGATATAACATAAGTATCAGATTCAAAAAGTGTAATAGAAATACATTCATAATATTTTGATTTATAAGACTCGCCATGATAGATTTTGAACATTTTAAATGCTAACTTCTGGTAAATCCAAGATCCACTTCCGGTTTTTCTAATTTTATAAAATTGATTGTAACTTGGCATCTAGGAAGCGTAGACACAAAACAAAGTATGTTTTGGAAATCCAAAAGATAACCCTATTTAATAAAATAAAAAACAAAAATATCTGCCTTGATCGAATTTAATCATTTTCAACGTGCGCGATACCTTAAATAAAAGAAATATGAATTGTTTTGCAAGCTAAATATGTGTGTGGAGGTATAAGCATAAGTGTTTAAAGTTGTTTTTAATGGTTTGTTCTGAATCCTTTGTGTTTGTGTGCAAATAATTCTCTAAACGGACGCCTATCTCGATATTTTGAACACTATTGTGCTGTCTACATTGTGGCAACAGTTCCAAGATGGTCCATAGTTGTTTCAATATGATCATGCTCCTGTTCATCCTGCCCTGCTGATATCTGATTCAATGGCGTACACAAGGGGCTTGGGGTTCCAAACCGCCATTAAACAACATATTTTCAACTTTTATGATAGATATTACCCCTCGGCGCTTTAGTCTAAATATTTTTTAGAATGTAAATCTCCCTTTAGAATGTGCTCCACTGATCTGATCGCTACCTGGTTTTCTCAACAAGTAATACATTTAAAAGTTACGCTTAGTATTGATTCTAAGTAATATCTAATATTAAATGGTTTCAATTTATTTTCTACGCATTGTAGCTTGAATAAAAACACAAATTTTCAGCTAAAATTTTAAATTCCTTAAGTGATTTATATATATAATATCGGCTCTTAATATATTTTACAAAAAATCCAATTTGTCAATTATTTGGATATTTTTTTTAATTATTTAAAGCGTGCAAATGATATTAGTCCGGTATTGACGTAGAAATTTGTAGAATTATTTTAAATTATTTTTCTATAAAGTGACTAATATCCATTAATTATTTAATTTTTTTAAAAAAAGTTCAACAGTTATGTATAATTCAATTTTTTTCTAATTAAAATAACCAATTTTTTAACATAACCCCTTGCGCAAAATTATGCAATCGTCTTCCATTTTTCTTGACTATTTCAGTGAATTATGAGAATTGTTTCCTTAATTAAGTAAAATACGCTGCAACTAATTATATACAAACCTCTTTACATTTATTTCTAAATAAAATGCTCGATCTTCATTAGATGATTAAAAATACTAAGCAAAACGCTTTCCAACAGACAAAAACAAAAATAATAAAGAACGGGAAATAAAAAAAAAAATCTACTTAAGACAGGACATAACGGCTACCACACAAAAAACAAAAAAAATAAGTAAAACAAAAGGGGAACAAGAAACGGAGCGGGCCATGTATAAATAAAAATTCTGATTGTACCAGGGCAGTAGTAAGGGTTCCCCACAGACTATAGGGGTGGCAGCCAAGTACTTACAAAGGAAACAAAATGTGATGAATGTTTGAAGCCCCCAAGGGATAGATAAGCCGTAACTGCAAGAAATAGTCACTTTCTCACCCCCTGAATGTTGGTGTCTAGGGGTGGAAAAATAGAAAGAGGAAAAAAAAGAACCCTGCTGCTTCCCAGCGGCCTAATAAACAGAATTAGTCATGGATTCTTAATTTAAACCACTAGCTTTCGCTGAGGCACTTAAACGATTATATCCGTCTTAAAAGGAGGATAGTAAAGAAAGAAAGCAGCAACAAAAAGGAAATAAGTGCACAAAAACGAAGGGTTCTCGTTATCAGGGCTTGAATCACGTGATTTAGAAATGAGGGTAATTTTTTTCGAAGGGGAAGGAAGTTGAATTTGCTGTATTTTATATCAACTCGCCTTGCTACCACAAATTAAGTTACGCCTAAGCTCTTCGACTTCTGGTAAATACAAAAACGAAGAACAGTGGTGCAACACATATCAAGTATAATTTTCCGAATGTAACACACACACACATAAATGAATATAGTATTGTTTGTACTACTTCTTGCTTTACTTGAAATAATTGCTAATTCAGTGCTGTATATGATATCAGAATGCATACGGAAATATATTTTAATTTTAAATTTATTCACACGTTTTCAGAGAGAACTTATTTTTTTTTCCAGTCTTGGAGAATCATCCGAAATAATTAATATGTAACATATACCTTAGATGTGTTAATTGAATACGAAAATATATGAAAATAAGCGTAATGAAAAGAAAAATAAAGGTTCTATAGTATAAAAGTCTTTTAAAATCAGTATTAACTTATGCATGCTAAACTTGGTTCATGCCTCGAACAGATAAAAACATAGTAAGTATCCACGAAAGGAAGATTTTAAAATTTATTTTTTGGAGGATTTCAGTAAAATGAAACGTGGTGAAGAAAATTAATTTCGAGTCCTATCTCAATCATATAAAGAAACTGACATTAATAACTTCAACAATATACAACGAATTAAATGGGCATGCACGTTGTCAGAATGGATGGATACCGCACCACTAAAAAAGTTTTCAATGCTCACCAATTGACACACAGAGAAAGAGCAAGGCAAATAGATGGATTGATGGCATAGAAAAAGATCTAGTTTTGAGAACTAAAAATTGGAGGACACTAGCAGGAAGAAGCCTGACCAGGAAAAAGCTTCTTGAGAAGACCAAAGCCCACCCTGGACTTTCGAGCCACTGAGGAAGGATCGAACATTACCTTGACTTCATTCATTCGAGATCGACACTTATTTTCGTTCATCTGATGCTCTCCTTCTTCACATCGAAAACCTTTTAAAGGAGAATTAATTCTCAATATGATATACTTAATATCACCTCTACAGCTCAAGGATTTATATAACTTTCAGACTCTGTGTTATGAGCTTCATACTAAGTTAACGGTTATAAGAATAATATACTATACATGCAAATCAACTTAATATTACGTAAAATGCTTAAATTTGTTGGTGTTTTTTAGTTTAATGTAAGAAAAACACGATTGTGAAAACATTTAGAATATCACATTTTTCAAATTATTTGAATTGCGATTTAAGTTGCTGAGTGTTTACTTTCTGTTGGGGATGACTGAGGCAAAGCAACTTAATTTTAATTCAAGTGCTTGTATAATGCTTTATATTTAATATATATTATAAATGTGAAAGTTTGTAAGGATGTTTGTGGGTCCTTCACGCAAAAACAACTGAATGGATTTCAATGAAACTTTACAGTAATATAGCTTATACATCAGAATAACACATAGGCTATAATTTATAGCATAGGCTTTAATTTATAAAAATTTGTAAATTGTTCAAAATATAACGATATTTGTCAAGTAAGTAGGAAAAAATTCTGGCATCTGCAAGCAAATCTGGCTTGGGCTGCAAAAAAGCCCACCACAGCATATATCTATATTTTGTTTGTGAAAAACTCTTTTCGTTTTGGCTACGCAAGGGGCTCGCTTCTAATTAATTAAAAACTAAGTTTTGAAGGGAGTGGTGGTTATAAATCTCTCTTTATTTTAATGTTTTTTAATGATTTTATTATGCACATTTGGTAGTAAGAAAAATTGATCTTTTTTTCAAAATAAATGCAGAACCGATAAACGGTTCTGGTACTTAAAAATAAACTTTCTCTTTCAAAATGCATCATTTGGACAAATTTTCAAAATTTGTTTGTGGTTAGTAGTTAATTATAACGCTATAATTTTAATTGAATACGCAGATATTGCGTTTTTAAGTGTAAAAATAATTATAACTACTGTACTGTATTTTTTGGAGTGTGTGAGTGAGTGAATGTTAACATCGCACTGTTCAGGTACACAAAGGCTTTTGGCAACGTATCACGTAATTTTCAACCATGGTCAAGTAACGTGGACGACACCTGAGCTGGCACTCCCTTCTCTAACCACACCACAAGGCCCATTGACACCAGCTAAGGGGAATGGGTAGTTTCCCCTCCCCCTTGGAAAAGTGGCAGGGATTCGGTCTTTGGGTACGACGGGTGAAGTCATGTCGAGTGTTGCGATGTATAATAACTGTTTTCTTTAAATGTTTTTAATAAACCTTAATTTTAAAATTTAAATGCCAGGTTTTTTTTTTAATTTGTTTCTGCCCATTGATTAGAATCAAACTTTACTGGCGCAGCCGTTAATGATCGAGTCTTGTGAAAAACCCCACAGGAAGAACGTTCCAGAAATTTCGAGTTTTCTGGATTCCGCGTGGAAATGAATCAGGTAAGAGTTTTTGCTTGCAACTCCCTGTAATGTAAGACGAGAGAAATTTATAAAATTATACTGTTTAATATCCATTTATTAAGAGAGAATTTTGATTTTATTTTTGTATACGTCAGTGTACGTTTTTTGCTCTGCATATCCATGCAGTTGTAACTTGTTGAACGCCAGTTCAATTTTGAATTAATTATATACATCAGTATATATATTTTATTATTCTTGTTCCATATCAATTAAGTTTTAGAACATCCGTTCTAAAAATTAAGGATTCAAAATCATTAATTCTCTCAGTAATTATTTTATTATCCATGCAGTTATTTATAAAATTTTGAACGCCAGTTCAAATTTCAGTTATTATATATCAGTATATTTTTTATTATTTCTTGTTCCATATCAATGGAAAGTAAGTTTTAGAACATCAGTTCTATGAATTAAGGCAAACTTCAAAATCATTAATTCTCTCAGTATATTATTTTATTGCATATCCATGCAGTTATTTATAAAATTTTGAACGCCAGTTCAAATTTCAGTTATTATATATCAGTATATTTTTTATTATTTCTTGTTCCATATCAATGGAAAGTAAGTTTTTAGAACATCAGTTCTATGAATTAAGGAAAACTTCAAAATCATTAATTCTCTCAGTATATTATTTTATTGCATATCCATGCAGTTATAAAATTTTGAACGCCAGTTCAAATTTCAGTTATTATATATCAGTATGTTATTTTTATTGCATATCCATGCAGTTATAAAAAATTTTGAACGCCAGTTCAATTGGGAATATTATATACATCAGTATATATTTTTTTTTTTTTATTATTGTTCCATATAAATGGAAAGTGTTTTAGAACATCAGTTCTATAAATTAAGGAAAGATTGTATGTTTTTTTTCTTTATTGTATTTATTTATTTTTGTAATGCACAATAATAAGTTCACGTCAGTGAATAGCAATTGAGTTTATTGAAAAATTAATGTTAAAGAATAATACTTAATCTCATGTCAATGAAATTATTTTGTGCTTATGTTACGCATAGTATTTTTCGATTAATGTGAAAAAAAAATATATTATCAGTTAAATTGGAGAAAAACTACCGAATATATTTTGTAGTGTTCTATTATTCAGCCAGGAATAGATTAAGTGGTGCATGTCGGTTATATTTTAAGTGATTATATTGTGTATATCAGAAATAGGTTAGGAGATTATTGTGTGTCAATAATATTTTAAGTGATTATTGTGTGTCAGTAATATTTTAAGTGATTATTGTGTGTCAGCAATATTTTAAGTGATTATTGTGTGTCAGTAATATTGTAGGTGATTATTAAATATCGGCAATATATTAAGTGATTCGTGTGTATCAGTAATATTTCAAGTGATTCTTGTGTATTAGTAATATTTTAAGTGATTATTGTGTATAGGTAATATTTTAAGTGATTATTGTGTATCAGTAATATTTTTAAGTGATTATTGAATAATCAGTAATATATTAAGTTCTATTTATAGAGTATTAAGTACATTTTTTTTTTTGGGATATTGTGAAACACATGACTATTATTTTGTTTTCTTCCCAGTTCATCAGTATTGAGTTAAGCGGACGTTGTTTGTGGGGGTTTTAATGAAGGATATATGTGTGGTACTTAATTTTTGCAATTCCTTTTAGTGTTATTTTCGTCCTATTATTGGTTAGTTTGAGTATATTTTAAGAGAAAAAAAATTTTTTTCAAATGGCATTCTTGGGGAAGGCTAAAAAGCAAGATTTAGTTTTGTTGGCTGAGGAGTTAGGTCAAAGGTATCAGATAAAATGACGAATATAGAGCTAAAATATCATAATCGGTAGCAAGGATTACGAAGAAGAGTTCGTTAGAGATCAGTTATCTGTTATTTTAGAGGAACGCTTTGAAAGCGAAAGTGAGGAAAAAATCGCCAGGCAGCTCGCAATCGAGGAAAAAATCGCCAGGCAGCACGCAATCCAGCAGCTGCGCTGGGAATCAGAATTGAATGAACTGCGGTTAGAGATCGAAAGTATTCGGTCGAATGTCAAGCGGACGAGTTGTGCAGAAGATCGTAAGAAGACATCTTCAAATTACCGAATTAGTATCGGGAGGGCCGAGGAACATGTGAGGGAAACGTCTCCTGCTGTGTTGATGGCTGAAGCTACGATACCAGTAACTACTCTATCAAGGAAGAAAAGGGAATGGACGATTTAAGGATTGTTTACGTCAAGGTCAAGGGTGAGCAAGAAATGGTGAATGCTGTCATAGACACAGGTGCCCAGATGCCCGTGGTAAGACCAGATGTTGTCGAAGGACAAAGCATTAATAATAGGGTCAATTCAAATAACGTCTGCATTTGGGGAGCATGAAATGGGTGAAGTAAAAGATTCCAACATGGAATTGAATGACTTTAGGCACGGTGTTGTGCCTGTCTCTAAAAATTTGGTTAACGACATGTTAATCTGTTCCTCTGATTATGAAGTATTAATAGAAAACTCGCAAATGATTCGCAATCCTGCGAAACTTCGAGAACCTTCAAAGGAAGAAGGAATTATTAGTTCAACAGATTTAAAATCAGTTTGCAGCCAGAAGTGATCACCAATCTACGTCCTGAGACTTACACACAGTCTTTATTGAATGTTCCAAACGGAGATTTGGTTGCAGTAAAAATTAATGCATCGAATGTCCAAACAAATGGACAAGGTATAAAAGAAAGCAAGAGGTTGTCTTAAATGAATTTAAAAAGGAATCTTGTATAGTACTAGGCGTGGTTGCCCCCGTAAGGAATGTATTCCTAATTTTATTGACTCAACCCAGGTGCAATGTTGTCGTGATCCAATAACAGGAATTGTTAATTTGGAGTTGAAGGCAGGATTGAAAATACTTAAGGTTCGCGAGGATATTTTATGGACAATAACATGCGTTGATTGTTTTTGTCACTCTTGGGACTGAAAAGGATTTTTCTTGCTTT
The DNA here is from genome assembly GCA_019973935.1 of Trichonephila clavipes. Lineage (NCBI taxonomy): Eukaryota > Metazoa > Arthropoda > Arachnida > Araneae > Nephilidae > Trichonephila > Trichonephila clavipes. Next base: position 294,612 of record BMAU01006932.1, on the reverse strand, counting down.
CATTTTACATAGAAATTGGAAGAAAAGAAAAGAGAATTTTTAAAATGTTTAAACCTGGTACAATAAAAGAATTAACGTTTGGCTGAAGGTTTAAGCATGTAAAAGTAATGAATTATTCAGGTTGCCTGCTCCTGTTAAATAGATAAGATTTATGCCAATGATTATATATGTACTTAACGTTTTCAGTACCATAATTTCTGGAAATTTCTAAAGATTAAAACTTTGGCTTCTAAATATGCTTTTTGCTAGTACATGTCGTATAATTATTTTAGATTTTATGATATATTTTTGGTAACTTCTTTTTATATTTTAATATTTTTTTGAGTATTTTTTGTGTTAAAACTTGTACGGATATTAATTTTCTAGCATATTAATGTGATTTGTAAATCTATTTCTTGGGAGTTGTATTAGCAAAAGCTCTTTTTACATGATACCTGAAAAAAAAAAATTTCTCTCGTTATCTTGTTTCTTGCCATGTATGTGTGCATGTGTTTTTTTCATAGTTTCTTTTCAGCTTCATCGTCCTGGAATGACGGATGAGCTTTTAAGGAGGTGTAGGAGTGGGAAGGCCCATTGACACCAGCTAAGGGGAATGGGTAGTTTCCCCTCCCCCTTGGAATGTGGAATGGCAAGTGGCAGGGATTCGGTCTTTGGGTACGACGGGTGAAGTCATGTCGAGTGTTGCGAACTGTATAATAACTGTTTTCTTTAAATGTTTTTTTAATAAACCTTAATTTTTAAAATTTAAATGCCAGGTTTTTTTTTTTTTTTAATTTGTTTCCGTGCCCATTGATTAGAATCAAACTTTACTCCAACTTAGAAGAAATATTCTACCAATACTTAGCAGGAATATTCCTTGAAATCCACTCTTCCAAGATATATGGCAGCACGGGTTCTGTGATGAGTATTTTAGCGGGGAAGGTGAATAGTTTTGTAGCAGATATTGCGTTTCCAGCTGACGGCGTTTTCAGCGGATTGCAAAGATTATTATTTTTGTCCCGAAAAAATAGTTAATGTCAAAATTTAAGTGTCTTATGTTTTTGTATGTTAGTGAAGACCTTGGAAAATGATTTGACTACTTATTTTATGTAAACGGTGTATATAATTAATTTTACAGTGGAATATCTTTAATTTATTTATTATCTCTAACGGATTAAATTTTCCAAAGTGGAGTATTTCGTTTGTGTAGTGATCCAAATCTAAAATCCCTTATTTTATAAATGTAGTGATCCAAAAAAAATATTGTATGAAAAACACTGCAGTAAATCATAATGCGGTTGGATAAAGTATTAAAGTGCATTTCTCCCCTACACGTCGGGTCTTTACAAAGCTCTAATAAAGCTCGAGCTACAAAAGTAGCTAGGCATTTGCCAACTTGACTCTATCGTTAACATTTCACTATGTTTTGCATTGAATCGCCATTATAATTTAAGAAACGGCATTGCTTGCGAATATTACAATTTTAAAATAAAATAAATACAACAGAAAGCAATATTAATGTATTACACTTTCAGATATAAATTATTTACATTACTTTAAGCATTCATCACTCAAAACTTTTAACAATGTGTTACTTTTGCTGAGCAGAGATCAGCTTAGGTAGTGATGCGACGCTAATGATAACTTATTTACTTTGTAAGATGAAAACCCAGATTCTTAATTTTACATCGCATCATGACTTAAGTTAAGATTAAACACTAATATTCTATAGACAAATTACTGTACACTAAATTAAAAATCCGATCGTAAAGTGACAATTAATTTTATTGATTAACATATTGGTAAAAGGAACGTTTAAAATTTACAAGGGTATTACTTATCTGTTGAGGATAGGAGTGACGGAAGGAGTGTCCCCGGGTATCGAGTTCGCTTCCCGACTGGAGGTTTTTTCTGGCAGACGTAAGAGGGTAAAAAGCCCCGAGAATTCACGCGCCAACCCTTTTAAAGGTCGACCGCACCACTCGGAAAAACATCCGCTTCAAAATTCTGGCGGTAAATTTTACCATTCTGATTGGCCAACAAGCTGTGCAGGGATACAGCTTTGCCCGCCATAGAGTCCGTTGACCTGAGGCATCCCCAAATTCCTTAGAAATCCGTTTCCTGTAAACAGGGCAAATATAACAACTGCAATTGTATCTTGGGGTCCGGCGGCCTCCCATCACTCCCCCCCTCTTTCAGATTAACAAAACTAGAAATAAAGAAACACAAAAATTTAAGTGAAGTAAATATAAATACAAAATGCAATAGCGTCAGCAGTTCCAACACAAGAAAAATTCATTGAGGTAAATGTCCATATCAAAAATGCAACAGCAGCAGCAGTTCCAACACAAGAAAAATTCACTGAGGAAAATGACCATATCAAAGTGCAAAAAAATATATATCAGCAGTTCCAACAGACTCGTCTTCTCCTTTCAACAGGCACTCACGGAACCCTGGTCATGGTGTGACAAATCTATACGGAACTTTATCACTAACCTTCTGAGTCGTCCTTTTTAGGGAAATTTAATTCCCTACCTATTTCCAATCAACTCCAGAAAGGGGACGGGATTCCTTGTTATGCAGATTAGATAAAGTATTTAAGTCAAACGGAATAGTAATGTTAGAGCAGTAGGAGAGAGAGATTGAAGCAGAATGTTATAGTGAAGTTAAATTGAAGATTTTTTGTTGGATAATTTAATCTCAGAGAAAAGCTGAGCTGAATTGCAGTGTGGTAAATATTAATTAAAGTCTTATTATTGCGAATGAAATTAAAATTAAATGTTCAATAAGAACATTGAATATAATTCTGGGATCTCTTATCGTGGTAATCTCTGCGTGATAGTTATTCTAATTGTTAATTAATTGGATCATTAATTATTTAAGTTAATTTAAAGTATATTACCTTTAAACCTCATAATACTAGTTAGATATATTTGTTAATAAGTCTTTGATTCTATTTGGACAAGATAACCAAATAAAGAAAGTTGTTTATAAAAATGGCTACTGGTTCTTATCTGACTCCTATTTATTCTCGTTCTCAAAGTGAGGTCCTAGAAGATCATCACAACGGCACCAATATGATGCGACGCTAATGATAACTTATTTACTTTGTAAGATGAAAACTCAGATTCTTAATTAACATCGCATCATGACTTAAGTTAAGATTAAACACTAATATTCTATAGACAAATTACTGTACACTAAATTAAAAATCCGATCGTAAAGTGACAATTAATTTTATTGATTAACATATTGGTAAAAAAAAAGGAACGTTTAAAATTTACAAGGATATTACTTATTTGTTGAGGATAGGAGTGACGGAAGGAGTGTCCCCGGGTATCGCGTTCGCTTCCCGACTGGAGGTTTTTTCTGGCAGACGTAAGAGGGTAAAAAGCCCCGAGAATTCACGCGCCAACCCTTTTAAAGGTCGACCGCACCACTCGGAAAAACATCCGCTTCAAAATTCTGGCGGTAAATTTTACCATTCTGATTGGCCAACAAACTGTGTCAGGATACAGCTTTGCCCGCCATAGAGTCCGTTTACCTGAGGCATCCCCAAATTCCTTAGAAATCCGTTTCCTGTAAACAGGGCAAATATAAAAACTACAATTGTATCTTGGGGACCAGCGGCCTCCCATCAGTAGGTATTTTGAAAAATCAACCCTCAAGAGTGTTACGAGGAATTATAAATAAAAAAAAATCCTTTTTATCAGCTATTATATCTACATACTTAAAATTTAACAAAGGTGTTTTTTTTTTATCTTTTTTTGTTTAGCTGAGATATGCAAAAAGCTTTTTCTGTTTAATTTGCAATTCACATAAAATTAACTAATTAAAAACCTTTTCCTTCAATTTGTGTTGTTTAATTTTTCAGTTCACCCGTGTAAAGAACGGGTATACCAGCTATATGTTATTTATTCAAAAATGTCCGTGCAAAGCAGTTGGTAACTGAAGAGGACAGAAGTTTAAAAAAATTTCGAAAAAGGGAATTTTAATGACATCATTATAGCAATAATTCGCATCGTACGCGCACAAAAGTGCTAGTGTCATGAAGGAAAGAGGAAATTATATATAAGTTACACACTCAGTAAAAGCCCAGGCTTAAGCGGAGGGGAAAGAAACAAACAAGTCAAAGTAGTTTCGAAAAAGAATAATGGAAGTGCCGATTTTGTGAAGGGAAGGGAAAATTTATAAAAGTAGAGAAAGCCCGTGCAACGCCGGGCTATGCAGCTAGTATATATATACTGCCCGCTTCTTAAATTGTGGCATTTCGAATATATATACATGATTTTAAAAATAAATAAGTAATTTTCCTTTAATAATTGTTTCGACGTTCAAAAGAGATTAATACTTGAATTTTCGTTATCGTAATTAAATAAATATAATTATATCAAATTAACTTTCTGTTTCAAAATGTTTTTTCCCTTGATTTTAATTGATATTGCTTTCAAAGGTATCAAATTTGAATTATTGCACATTCAGCGTGTCTGCTTTTAGGAAGAGAAACTACTTTTAAATTATTAACTTTAATTTTTAAATATTAAACACATTACAAAAGTACCCATTTTGTAATAGTTACAAATGGGATTCATTCAAACAAAAATGTATAATTCTATATAAAATTCGTAATTTAAAAACGGTCTACGTGGCAGATATTTTGTAAGAAAAGCAGCAAAGAATCTCATAAACGACTTAATTCACCTTTTACACCAAGAAATAAATGTGAAATTTTTAAATACACTATGTTAGATTCAAAGAGTTGTAATTGCGGTTTGGAGTACAAATAAAGAATGAAACTCAGAAAAAGAGGAAATGATGTTTTTGTCGTTTTTGTATTGTGCCTCAAAATTATAAATGATTTACCCTTAAAAAATTGGTCATAGACTATTCAAATTAAACCAAAAAAAATGATTAAATAGAGAGAGAGAGAGAAATGATAATTTTTCATAATAAACCAAGAGGCTGAATTAATTTTCCGATTAAGAAAACCCTCCAAATTTTGATGCATTTATTATCTTTTTTAATTTCTAAAGCAGAGGTTCCCAAACTTTTCTGTCTCGTAGACCCCTTGCCGTGTGTTTTTTTCGGTTTGGGATAGACCCCTGCTGAATATTGAACTTTTGCAAATTTATCAACTTCAGGTATCCGATTACGTTCGGAACCGTGATTTTAAAAAGGCACATAAATGGATAATTTTCATGATATTTAGTGTCACTTAGATTAATAACACAAAGATTAATAATTTTTACTTTCCTTCAAAACATAGAAATTTGAATTTTTGAAATTATGTTATGTAATTTAAGTTCTTTCTCAAAATGTGTTATACATGTTAGGGCACAGTTAATTTCCTATTCTATTTGTATACACATATTAAACAATATACATATTAAACAAGTACGTTGGGAACACACTAAAAATTTGCGTTAGAGCAACTCTTTTGCCTTATTTTTCAGTAAGAGCGTTTATTATTTTGTCTATCTGTGTCAATGTACATTTTATAGGAAAAATTATAACTTCATTTTTAATATTAATAAGAATATCCAATGAAATTGTTTAATATCGGAAAATATTCAGTGAGAACTATTTATTTTGCATTAGCGTTATATATTGGGTTTGGGGGCTCTATCGTGTTTAAAAAAAGGTGTATCGTCGACCCTTAGCAAGAATTTTGATCCAACTGAAACTGGTTTTAACAAGTTGGCTGGTATGCTATTGATGATTTATAGGTATTTTTTTGTTTTGTATTTGAGTTAGTTTTCTTGAACTTGTAAAATTTTCACATGAGTGAAGAAAAAGTGCCTTTCAGACATTCTATATTGTTTGGGATACAAAAAGGGACTATCACGAAAGAGGCGAAAAGAAACTTGTGTGATGTGTTTGGAGAAGCAGGAACAGCTCAAACATGCCAAAGACGGCTTGTGAAATTTCGTTAGGGTGGTTTTTCTTTGAAAGATGAACCCAGACCAGGAGGTCTATCAGATGTCAGTGACGAAGTGCTACACAAAATGATCAAGACAAACCCAACGTTAACTTCCACAGAAATTGGCTTCAAGCTTGGAATTCATCAAACTACTGCTTTATATCACATTAAATGCTTCATTTCTTGTCCAAACTCTCTATTCGAGTGCGAACTAATCGAAAAAATTTTGATGGAAAGTGTTCCGATATGTTCTTCAAAACTTTCTCGCCCAAAATGGCACCATTTTTGAGCCCCTTCTTGATTGGAGTTGAAAAATGAATAACGTATATACACGTGGTTAGAAAAAGTGCTATGTTTAGAAAGGAGGGACATCACCGCCTCTATCCAAAGCTGGCTTGCACCAGAAGAAGGTTGTATTATGGTGTTGGTGGAACCGCAAGGGTATAGTGCACTATGGATTGCTGAAAGAAAATGAAACGGTCATTCCTGTTTACAACTTGATGTTCTGAATAAATAATTTAATATAAATGCTCATCTTTGGTCAATAGAAAGGGTATGACTTTTTGTCACGACAACGCTAGACTACACGTAGCAAGAAACACTTCATAAAAAATTGCACAGTTGGGCTAGGAAGCTTTACTTCATTTAACATGTATTCTTGATATTAACCCATCTGTCTTGTTCACTTGTTAAAGTCACTAAAACATTCTTGACGGAAATGAATAAAAAATCATGAGGGGTCCCAAAGGGCAGTGGATAAATATTTAGTCTCTAAAACAGACCCTCTTTTCAGGGGTTAGATAAGTTCCCAGAACGCTCGGAGGCATTATAACTTACAAAGAATAATATATTTAAGATTAAATATGAAAATAAAAAGTGAAAAAAATGTTTTATTTCTTCTTTAGAACAAACAATCGACAGAACTTTCCCTTACACCCAATAACACTGAATTATACAAAGCCAATCAATATAAATGATAATTTTTAAGAAAAAATGTATGGCAATGTATGGAAACGGAGAGATAAGTACGATACTTCAACAAATTTAGATGTGTTGCTTATAATTAATTAAGAATAAATTAAACAATTAATGAAAGCCTCGTGAGATTTTGAAAAAAAAATCATAAAACGTAAGAAAGAGAATTTCAAAATTCCCAAATTTACCTTATTTTGATGAACTCAGTATGATCTTACAAATTAATCTTCAGCGGGTGCGCCAACGCAAATTTTCCAACAATATAATTTACTGTTTTTTTATTGATTTATTCCTTCATTTCACAATAAAATACCGAGTGGGCATAAAGTCCGTAAAAATGTTAAAAATTTATAAATCCCGGAAAATTAAACAAAATAAAAAACGGTTTGCACAGGTAGCATCGGTAAATCACGAGATTTCTTTTAAGAAAAAAAAATTAAAAACCTGCCGATAGGTGGCGCTGATACGAACGACTCAGTTTGAAAATATGCAAATGAGACAGGCGATTATAAATACTGATGACTCGGGACCAGCAGTGCTCGAGAAACTTACAGAGGCTTAGGCTTACCCCCATCCTCTATACGCAACATTCATCATGGAGTTCTTAATCAGTATTCACATAAATTACAGTTTTGTCCTGAACTTTTACCTTCGGATACCGTAGAGAAAAGCATTTGCGAGGTAAGCTCTCTCCAAAATTGAACAAAGTTCTTCTTCCGTCTTTAACAACTTGTGGACAGATGAAGCTTATTTTTCGCTCCAAGGCGACATTAATACCCATAATTCTCGCATCTGGGGGATGCCAAATTCACGAGTGTACACAGAGAAACCACTGCTGTCCCCCAATCACAGTGTGGTGTGGGTTCACGAGTTCTTTCATCAGAGGACCCATCTTCTTTTAAACACAATGCCCAGTAAATGGGTGGAAAACCGTGACAGTAAATGTCCAACGTTATTTAACTCTTCTGAGCGAAAAGGTTGTTCCATGCTTGCATGAAAAATCTGCACTTTCTTTTGTTACGTTTATTCAGGATGGAGCAACAAGTCACACTGCTAATCCAGCCAAGGAATAATTAATACAGACGTTCGGAGAAGAAAAAATCATTAGCAAACGTTGCAAGTTACCTTGACCTCCTCGGTCTCTTGATATGAATCCAGCAGACTTTTGATTGTGAGAATAGCTGTGGTGAAAGACACGTGGAACATATACTGAAAAATAAGTGATTTGATAACATTATTTTTGTTATTTGAGTGTCTATTCTTTCATTTATGTACGAAACACCACATATAAGTATTTTTTCAATTATTATTTTATTATTTCTTTATCTCCAAAAAATCCCGTGACTTATCTTTGCTAAACCTCTGCAAACCGTTTTTTATTTTATTTAGTTTACCGGGTTTTATAATTTTTTAAAACTTTTTACGAAATTTTTGCGCACTCGGTACATTTGACTGGTTTTTAAAGGCTAGATTTCAGCTGTTTTATACGCTTCTACATTTGGAATTGAATTTTTTCATCATGTTTTATTTTATTTCGTTATTATATAGTTTTGAACTGCATTATCCTGAGTTATCGGTTTAATTTGCATAGGTGATATAAATATACTTTGTCTTTTTAATATAATACTTTAAAATTTATAAAATAGGATGTTGTAACATGTGTTGTCCGAAAATTTACCTAATGAGAAGGTAAATAAAAATGAATTAAACTAATTTCAGGAAAGTAATAGCAAATCCACTGATGGCAATGTTGAGCAAAACTGTATCAACCTACTGCAACTGGGAACCTAAACAATGTATATCAGATGACAACCTCGAAGAATTACTCAAAAGCAAATTACTTTAAAATGGAAAAAAAAAACTTATTATGATGCAAAATAAGATATGAAAAGGACTGAAAAATAAAAAAAAATAATAATAAAATAATGTTTAATGACAAAAAGTTTTACTTAGTTTTAAAACATTTGAAAGAAAAAAAAAAGATAGAATTGGATCAATTTCGAAAATAAGAAAAGGTAAATATGTTAGTGAAAATTGAAATACTCAAACCATCACACACATTACACACAAATTAATGAATAGATAAGATATTTTTGTTTTCTTATAACATTTAAACTTTTTTCACTGGTTTTGCGTATAACTGTTTTTCTAAGGCACTCTTTATGAATATAAGAAAGTATTTCGTTCATCTGAAAAAAGGAATCAAGGAAAATTATTATATCGTACAATACATAAACCGCAGAGTCTAATTGAGAAAAATAATTAAAGCACATTCGATTGAAGTACTAAATCTGGTAAATATATAAAAATTCATTTCCTTTCTTTCTCTTTTACTTAGACAAGAAAAAATGACATCTAAGAGTAGAATTCTTTCAGAAAAAATATCAATTAATGCAGGGTTTGTCAAGTTATTTCCTTTTTATTTTAGTAAAAAGAATTTTGTTTGACTGCACATGGAGAAAACAAGCTTTTCCCACAATATTTATCAAAAATATTGTATAAAAACTAGACAAATAATTCTTGCAACATGTAGGAAACATGGGAACTGTACGGCAATACTTTTTAATAAACACTAAATTTACTTATATTATTTGTTAAGAAAAATAAATAAATAAACTCTGGTTTTTTAAACAACATTAAATATAGAATGCACTCGTACTTCGGAGCAAATACAGATTAAAGGTTTTAATCTTTACGACATCGTCAGATTATCAATGAAGGTATTCGTACTCGAGATCTAGAAATGCATAGCTTAAATTCAATTGAATAAATTTATGTATGTACATACATACACACACACACACACACATATATATATATATATATATATATATATATGTCAGGTTTTGAAAAGTTTAGGTTCAAAATTAAGGAAGTAATAAATGAAAATAGAGCGAACTCTTTACCATCGCGTAAGGATTTATGAGTAAACAAGCCTGTTAAAAGGAGCAACGAGCGCTGACGAAGGCGAACGCATACTAGGAAGGACTTGGCTGGTGTCTCCTCGCTGCAATGTTGTATTTGGTAACGCCCGGTTGCGCGGCAAAAGGTCCGCCATGTTAGATCATATATGTTGAAAGCGTAATAAAGGAATATTGTGAAGATGATGCCCTCTTTATTTTACCAGCAGGCCTGGGGCCTGTCAAGAGCCGGCAGGATGATTTAAAGTACTGCAAAAATACGCGAGGAAACCAATGGAATGAACTTCAACAATTTTTTCGAACGAGCGACTGCATTGAAAACGATACTACCATGGAAGACGACTCTTTCCGGCAGGAGTCACCAGTCAACACATCCAGGGAAACTTTCTTTTTTCTGAATTTGATCTTAATAAGTTTAGTAGTTTGGAGAGTTTTCTTGAATGTTTTGATAAACAATGTTTGGAATATGAAAAAGACGAACAATGGAAAAAAAGCAAAATTTGAGTGGGATGATGATGAGGAATTCTTTTCATCACCAGAGAAATTTACCCCTTTTTCATCTCCTAACCAGATAAAACGTTGGGGGGCTTAAGAGAAGTTTAAAGGTGAACAGAAAAAGACACGTCCTGTGACAAAAGTAGATAAGTTTATCGAAGAAATGAATAAACATTTTTCTGATTTAGAAGATACTGAACTTATCATTGATTAGTCTCTAAGTCAAGACTTGGAATCATCTAAATATTCAAAATATGAAAGAAATAATTTTTGATGAGAAATGATGTATAATTCTTGCAGGTGTGTATCAATTTTTTTTCCGATGTTTGAATTCTTATGCACATATATTTTTATAAATCTGTATATTTACAATTTTTTTTTGATATATTAAGTGATAATTAATGTTGTAGATATGTTTTGAATAACATTTGAAAACATAAGGTAGTTATAGAATATAACTTTCATTAAAATTTTTTTTATTTGATATTTGTCACATTTTTTTTATCTTTCAAATTGAAAAATATTTGATCAAAATAAATTATTTTTTTTTATGTTATCTTAATTATAAAATGTTTTGTTGTACACGCACATTCATTTTCTTGTGTAGGTAGACATGCAATTTTGTAGATAGATGTAATATGTATGAATATTCGATAGTTTATATAAAAGGTAAATTAAATGTTGAAGCAGACATGTTGTCGAGGAACCCTGTATGCCATTATATATCACCCATTTGTCATTTTTTAAATACTGATGAAATTATTAAATACCAAAATTCAGAGAACATTAATGATCCAAAATATATAAAAATTAATGATGTATTAACAGTTAAGAAAAAGAATTTAATTAAAATTGTAGTACCGTTATCTTTGAGAGAAAAATTAATTACAACTGCACATGAACAATTTGGTCACCCAGGTGTAAAAGATGTTAAAATTAATTTCCCCAATTTACTACTGGAAAGACATTATATTAGACATTTCAAATTTTGTTAAATGTTGTGAAACATGTCAATTGAATAAAAAGTCTACACAAAAAAAAAGTATGGATTATTGCAAGAAGTTCCTGTAGCAGAAGAACCATTTGAAATGATTTCACTAGACACTGTAGGAGGATTTAATTATCATAATTCACAAAAAGAAATACCTGCATATTGTTCTGGATCATGCTACCAGATATGCTTGGACATTTCCATCCAAAAGTGTCACTTCTGAAACTTATACAAATTGCTTAAAACAAATTTTTTCAATTCAATGCCCAAAACAACTTTTAAGTGATAGAAATGCTGCATTCACTTCATCTAAATTTAAGAAATTCTTAAAAACATCATAATATTAGACAATTACTAACTTCAGCAAATAGACCACAATGCAATGGAAAGAATGAAAAGAGTTAATCAGACATTAGTAGCAAAATTAAGATGTAAAGTTAATTCAACTACAAAAACTCCTTGACAAAATTATTAGAACAAGTTACATATGAATACAATAACTCGCCACATGATGTTACTGGCTTTCCACCTGCATATTTAATGTTTGGAACTTTGCCATATGATTCGCCATTACCTAATCAAGTAAAATTAAACTATCCACCTATACAACAAGCTAGACAAATTGCAGTAAACAGAACAATTAAGCATCATAAGATAAATAAACAAAGGTATGATAGACATTATGTTGATGCAAAATTTAAAGTTGGAGATTTAGTCTTATATCAAAATTTCTCATACCCTAATTCAAGTAAACTTCAATCTCCTTATAATGGTCCTTTTAAAGTTGTCAGGAAACTCTCAAATGTTACTTATGAAATAGATAAACCAAATCAATATACAGGAAAATTAACAGATATTGTTCATTCTACAAGATTAAAACCATTTCATTCAAAATCCAATTTCCAATTATGCTAAATTCTTATTTATATTTGTTATAGAGTTTGTTTTCTCAAACTTTGGGGAAAGAAGAAGTGCATTGTAATTTTAAAAGAAGTGCATTGTTATTAAAATAATAATAATAAAAGTTGTGTTTAAAATTTGAATTTAAGACTTGTTTACATTATGAAAATCAAAATTTAATGTAAGTGAACTTGTATTGTATCTTTATTCATAATGAACACATTATTGAAGACTATTTAAAAAAATAACTGAATTATGGACTGTATGAAAACATTGTGATGAGGTCATTTTACGATACATTGTGTTATAATAATTTCATTGTGATTATTTGTGATCATAGTATATTCTGAAAGTTAAAATATAGTGTATGTGATGTTATGAAGATTTTATTATGGTTGTATGTTTTTGAAATGAGTTGATTGAGTAGAGATTCTAATAATAAACAAAAGAACTGTGAGATAAACAATAATTGGATGATGAACATTGAACTATGATTTTCCAAGACAGGACTGTGTGAAACATTACATTACATTGATTGAACTTTTACCTGTACTTGATATATCTGAAATACCCTTATTTTTCTTTGCATTTTATATTTCTAGTGATATTTTGATATAATGTTGATGTCGTGTTTATTTTGATAAATTTCTGTGTTATAGTTATGTAATCTTTTCTTTTTTTGGGAGCTCCTAAACTCATTTTGCTGTTACTTATGTTATATCTATTCTTTGTATGTATTTACTTTACCATTACTCCTAAACTCATTTTGCTATTACTTATTTTATATCTCTTCTTTTTATGTATTTATACTTTACCATTATTCCTAAAATCATGTTATTTACTCTATACCTATTCTTTCTATGTATTTATGTACTCATTATTCCAACATTCAATACCATTTTGAAGTGCTTGTAACTCTTTTCAACATTGTTTACTATTGATGCACATTTAGTGAGAATTTCACTTGATCTTATGTTATGTTGTTTAGTACTACTATATTTTTGAATGTCTAATGTGAACTATCTTTATCTTATGTTGTTTTTATTAACCTCATTATTATTATAGTCATAGTGGAAGTATTAGATGTGTGATATTTTTCAGAAAACAATTCTATGTAACACAAAGTTTTATACCAAATTTTTGATACTTTGTTATTCATTATTGCTATTTTTTTTTGTACATGTCAGGATTCACCAGCCCACTCTTTTACACAATTATTATATCTTCTAGATTTTTTATTTCATTTGGGGAATTTGATATAATTGAAATATAATTTTTTTCCCTGGGGACTTGCCAGTCAGAATTGGCCAATCTGGCTGTGCCAGACTTCAGCGGAGGGGGGGAAATTTGTCAGGTTTGAAAAGTTTAGGTTCAAAATTAAGGAAGTAATAAATGAAAATAGAGCGAACTCTTTACCATCGCGTAAGGATTTATGAGTAAACAAGCCTGTTAAAAGGAGCAACGAGCGCTGACGAAGGCGAACGCATACTAGGAAGGACTTGGCTGGTGTCTCCTCGCTGCAATGTTGTATTTGGTAACGCCCGGTTGCGCGGCAAAAGGTCCGCCATGTTAGATCATATATGTTGAAAGCGTAATAAAGGAATATTGTGAAGATGATGCCCTCTTTATTTTACCAGCAGGCCTGGGGCCTGTCATATATATATATATATATATAGTATAATAAAGTAAAAGTGAAGAAATACTAGAACCTACAGTGCTAAAGAAGTAAGAAATTGGAATTCAGCAGACACAACAAATGTAGCTACAAAAAAGTCATTAGACTAAACTGGAGACTTATGATTTCTAAAGCTGTCGTTGAATTAGGCCAGCGAATTAGGGTTAGCAATGCTTTGTGAAATTAACCTTCCCCGTACATCAGAAATTTTCGACATAATAGAAAGAGAAAAAAAAGAGAGCCAAGTTGAAAAATTAAGCCTAATACAACACGTGCAATATATATATATATATATTTCTAGAAATAAACCTTCATGAAAGAGTGGACACATTGTGTGGAAACCCGATACATAAATAGAGATTTTAAATAAAAATTAGTTACTTTATTACAAGAAGATAATTTTAACAATGTAATGAAAATAAAGAATAATCAGTATGTAATATGATCGCTTTTCGCGACAATGTGAGGAGCAAACTATGAGGTATTAACTCAATGAGTCTGCGGATAGTATTCTGGCAGATACAAAAACTCTGACTTATTTTTCAATCATTCTCCATAGTTTTTTCTCTAACTGAATTTGAAACGTATTGAGCAAACTACTGACAACCATGTCCAAGATATACGAGATCCTTGAGAAATTAGAAGACATTGCAGCTCAATGGAAAACTGAATTGGAAGCAACTGGATTACAAGGCTTAACAATAAATTCTGAGTGGGACACTCTGTTCAATATTTTTTCTAAGCAGCTAAATATACGATAAAACCACCGTGTGTTGCAATTTATCTACGTATAGTTGCGTCGTCTCAATGTCTTTTTAAAACGTACTAGAGACAACTGTCTATCGTGTCGAGCGGCACCCTAAGATATTATGCTACTTCGCGAGCTTTAGATATTTAAAAATTGCAGTCGTATTGGTTTGGTTATTTCGAAGCATTTCCCAGCAACTCTTCTCCAGAAAACCAAACTGAGATTTGTTACAGGAAACCAAATTTGGGAACTCAATCGTCTTTTAAATTCAGGCCTGAAATATTGGCAATATCACACCTGTGTAGATTGATATCAATGGCAGTCTTCTTGAATGCCTTGAGGGTAATTCGCTTCAAACTGGTTTCATACTGGAACATCCAAAGATCCCTCTCTCAGGATGTGGAGGAAACCGATTTCGGGACCACAATCGTAGCCCTTCGAAAGTATTGATCTGTACGTTTTGTTGCACGTTTAGATGCTTTTGGTTTTTCATGATGTTTCATGTGTTTCTTTCTTCGATCAATCTGGATTATAATCTTATACAAAGTGATTTATATGCAAACTAACCAACTATAAGTTGAATCCTCGTAAAACTGTCATCAGTAATGTCGTTTAAGTACATAAGCGACTTACCCCTGAAGTCGCTTCCTCATTGTCCTGCCTACCTAAAGTTATTGAATGGAACAAAGCAGGACCAGAAACTTCCATGATAAATCAAATTTATTATTATTCAATTGCACTAGTCAACCACAAAGTAAACCACAAAAGTAAGCTCTGTGAGTGATATAAAGAAAGCGGCAACCCTAAGTGAAAAAGCGCACGCAATCAGATAAATTTAACTTTAATCAATCCTAACCTAATTTAGTTCAGAAGCAAAACTCCGTCCTTAAGTCAAGTTGAGCGAATCTAAATCTCACCTTAGTAACAATGAATTCAGATGCTCCGCTTCTTCTGCCCTACAATTACTAAACTCTGACATTATATACTCTAACTAATTTGTTTATCAGGTTTTCTTCTTGAGAGGGTTGGCTGTGAATTAAAGGCAAATGCTAGACCAAATATTCCCCAAGAGGATTAGTTGGTGAAGGTCGCGTAAAGACCCGTCACAGGCACTTCGCGCTCTACATTTATCTCGTGAAACGAAAATAATCTCGAAATTACCTTATTATGTGTACCAGCATACATTACTCATATGAAAATCAACATGACCTTGAACATTAAATATTTTACATTAAAATATATAAGAGAAGTACTTTCCTTGAGAGAGAGCATCACACCTAATTTGAATATGACAAGTAGAAAAAAACAGAAATTCAACGCATCTACATAAATTTCAAACGAGAAATAGATTAAATTAACATATCAACAGCTTTGTAATTTTCTTCCACACGAAAAAATTACACCATTAGCATTTAAAAGTCATTTAATCAAATCACGTCCTCTGAATATTTGTTGTGTCTTGAATGCATTAATATTAACTTGTACAGCTGTACAAATGAATAATAATATAGTAAAACTCTGAACTCACTTCATGTAAAAAACAGTACATAATGTACAAGAACTGATTTGAAAAGGAAATAATTTACACTTCAGCTACTCATAGACTTTTGAAAATAGCACTTACGCCGCTTTACTTCAAACTTTTCTTCGCTTACGAGTTGTAAAAGTTCTTTATTTCCTCTTTTTTTCCTGCCACCAACAAGAAATCCAGCTAAAGTTCCTCACGTAATCTTTATACAATAACACAACTCTCAAAGCAATGAATTCCTGCGTAATCTTATAACACGAAACTTTTCCCTTATCTGAAAAAACTGATCTTTAATCTGGACGAGCGAAGTAATCTGGAAAGTTAGAACCTTAATTTGTAAGACAATAGCTTCTCTTCCCTTCTTGCTCTCTCCCAATTTAATAAGCATTCCTAACTTATGTTGCTTTAAAAGTAAATGTGTAGTTGTTTAGAAGGTAAATGTTTTCTCTGTGAGGAAGAGAGATTTGCTAATTTCCGTTCTTTCACGATACTATCTTAATATTTTTGACAAAAGAATAATAACTTCTTGTTGGTTTGAAAGAGTTTTAAAGAACATTCAAATGCTTGTATCTGATGAAATTAATTATTTTTGTCACGTTTTGGCTTACATCGGGGAATGATAAATATTACCTGATAGAAATCTGGTAAAAGCTATATTTCTTTCGAAAAATTTGCCAGAGAGCTTTGTATAAAAGTGAGATTCCTTCGAATTAAATTAAATTTCAAACTTGTAAATTTTATTCTTCTTCTTCTTCTTCTTATTATTATTATAGAGTTTGGTCAATATTTGAGTAACCAAACCCCTTATTCTTCCTATTATAAGTTTAGGGTATCCGACTACTTGCGACAGCTTTTTTTTAAAAAATGAATATACGGAGATTGTTTCTTCTTTTTTGTGGTTTTTAGAATTATTTAGTACATAGTTTTTTTAAAAAAAAAAAATGGCAAAAATTTGGAATAAAAATATAAATTATTACTAATAAAAGGGGAAAAAATGGACAAAAAATGACATAAAAGGACCCAGCTCTGTACACATAGTAAATGAACAAATTCTCAATTTTTCAACTTTGATCTATTACTTTCCTATTCCTTTTTTAAATGACCTTCAGGGTAAGAGATATTTTAATTTTTACAAAATCTAGAGCCCTGTATCATAGTAATTATATAAAATTGCTTCGAAAAAAATAGATTATATTCACATAAAAAACTATAAATTTTGTAATAAAAAAGTGATTCATAAATCTGAAAGTTGAAACACTTTTACTGTTACACAGAACGTACACAAAAAATTTCAGCTCATTATTTTAAAACCTTTTTGAGCAATCGCTGTACCCGTTTGAGCATTTCGAGTAAAACGCATTTTAAGTTATGACATCTGCTTTTAGTAAAACACTTGCAGATTTTGTTCTAGTGAATGGAAAATAAAAAAAAAAAAAACTTGCTATTTTTATAAAGTTAATAAGATGACCTATAAAATAAATCATAAAATAATTTTGTCAATTTAAAAAAAACCCAGGATTTTAGGGTAGATTAACTATAAAGAAAGAGTTTTTATGCCTAGAAATAAATTCTTCTTTTCGACGTTAGGATTTCATTGAAAAAATATAATTGTTAAAAAAAAATTAAAATTAAATTTTTTTATTAAAAGTTATTCACACACATTATACTCATTTTTTAAAAATATTTTAAAGAAATTATGAATATGCTCCAACTTGAGCTGTGGTGGATTAAAACTTTGAGAAAACACTTGATCCAAATTAAGTACAGACATGAAACAAATTTAATATAATTTATTCCTGATCAAAATGTAAAATCTATTTTTAGGCTTGAGGTGGGGTTTCCATTACTGAATGTTAAAGAATTTTACATATACTATACTAACTGGTATAGCCGTTCTTCGCACGGGTGAATTGAAAAATTAAACAATACTGATTAATGAATAAATAAGTATTTATAATGATTTAATGTTAAATACATTGTAATTTAAACAAAAAGACAAGCTTTTTGCATATCTCAGCTGAACAAAAAATCATATTTGCAAAATTGTAAGTGTGTAGGTCTAATAGCTGATAAAAAGGTGTTTTTTTTTTCAAATTTATAACGCCCTGTAACTCTTTTTTTGGATCGAATTGTGAAAACACCTTCCGAAACTGGTCTGTGCTGAGCAAAAGTAACATATTGTTACAAATTTTATGTAATTAATGCTTAAAATAGTGTGAATATTTTATGTGTGGATGTGTAATACGTCAATAATACTTTCTGCTGTATTTATTTTATGTTACAATTGTAGTATACGCACTCAACACCGTTTCGAACATTATGGAAACTTAAAATGTTGCTGATAGAGCCAAGCTGGCATCATTTTGGTGACCCTATTGGGAACTTGGGGATTGATTGAACAGTGCAGAAATTGATATGATGTAGTGCCACCTCGTGGGAAGCTGCAAATAAGAGGATGACACAAAAACCTTCTTCACAAAAAATATATATACATGCCAATTTTCATAATGATCGGTCGAATGGTGTTGTGTGAAGCGAGGTCATATAAACAGACATCCATTTATATATATATATATATATTTATATATATATATATATGTTAAAATTGCAAAATTCACAAACAACGTCATTCCTTACATTATAATGGCGATTCAATGGAACACATAGCGAAATGTTGGCGATATAGCCAAGTTTGCAAAATGGCAATTGATTAAACGATGCTGAAGTTGATATGCTGAAGCGCTACCTGGTGGGAAGCTGCAACAAAAATAACAGCACAAAACCCTTCTCCTAAAAAATACATATACACGCCAATTTTCATAGTGATCGGTTCAACAGTGCTGGAGTGAAGCGAGTTCATATATACAAACACACATCCAATTTCATATAATGTATATAATTATGTTACCAATTTCTTAATGAAACCTCCTTTCATCTGAGCTTCATTCCTAACAGTCTTTTACTTACGTTCAATGACATTCTGTGCTGAAAATAAAGATGTGTCTATGACGAGACCAAATCAGATAGTATCATGGGCATTGAGGACTGATCTCGCTATCTGTTCAGTATTATCCACACAGAGGTTTGTTGAAGAAAATAGGAACCCTAACGGTTGATTCAAAAATAATGTGACCAATATCAGGGAATCTTAAATTTTTATTGAGTTTTTTACATGCAAACTTCAATGAGGTTTCGTTTAGCATAGTACACTTTAAGTAGACATTTAAGTCAAACCAAAAGAACTTTTTTAGCCATTTTGGGGGGTATTTTTCCAACTTCCTCTTTGACTGCTTTTTGAAACCCTTTAAGTGTTTTTACTTTACGCTTAATTAATTGTTTTTTAAGTATCCCCACAAAAAATAATCGCAAGGGACACTGTCAAAAGATTGAGGTAACCAATTCTCAGGAGGAAGAAAATTTATTATTTGTTATCTTTCTGTATTTTACAGTTGATTCTACTGTATAACTTGAAACCAGTGGCGAAGCGTGGGGTGGGCCGAGAGGGCCATGGTCCCGGGTGGCATACGAAAAGGGGCGGCGGGCGCCAAGCACCGAGAAATTTAAATTCAAAAAATTTTCATTCTCCAAATCGCGCCCGCGTGACGAAACTGGCTGAAACGAGTGAAAACTTTAATAGACGCACAACAGATGCTGGAAGTTTATTAGTCGCTATGCAATCGCATTCGCTATTATGTTACTTAGGCTTCTGGCAATCGGTGTACTGTGTGAAGTTAATGATGCTAAAAAATTACGTGCTTTACAGACCGTATTAGAAGCAAAATAAGAGGAATTTGTGGATGACGCTTTAATATACGCTAAGAGTCTAGCGCAAAAATATGCTTTTTCAAGACTTGAAGTGAAATTGAGAATGGACGGACTTAACTTAAATCAAGATACCCAAGACATTAATAAAGAAGAATTCTAGCTTGAGCGCGTGCGTCTACAAGCTTTCGTAGCTGCAACAGATCAATGCTGTAAAAAAGAACTCATTAGTTCCGCCTCTCTGGGTTTATCATATCCGCATTACAGTTGTTTGGTCTCTTCCAACACGACTACCAATTTTCCTGAAAGATAATCCACAATCTTGGTAGGCCACTATCCTTCCTTTGTCGAACTCGGACACTTGATCAAAAGCTGTTCACTGTTTTCTACGAGACATAACAGGTCGTTTTTTGAAGAAAAAAAAACAAGAAAAACACAATTGCCGAACTTGAAATCGTCGAAATCTGCAAGCCTTAAATAGCTGTTTGAGGTGGCGCAACAGGCGCGCGTGATATGTGCCTGCGCTGATATTCTAATCATTTGCATATCTCATCTCCACTAATGCATATTGTAAATTTCATGTTATTTTTCATACTTCCTGCAGGGTGTTACATTTACGGTGGTCAGCAGTGTATATGGACAGTTATCACAATTCTTAAAATTTCTTTTTCTATCCCTATCAATCTTAACTTCTCTGTAATGACCAGTTCTTAGCCTAGCAATGGGCTTTGTTAAAATGTGGTCTCAACTTATATTACAGAATTGATGCATTACAGAAATTGAGTTTTTCAATTTGTAGTTTGTGACACCATTTGTGCATTACAAATGTTACAGCATTAGCCAAGTTGTCATTATTCAGATTACGTGCCTTTCGCCAGTTTGTGTGTGTGTGTGTGTGCATATTTTCATTGCCTGTAATGTCAACACGCTCAGGCAACCATTGCAGGAAGTAGACTTTATTTAAATCATGTAATCTAAAAAGGCGAGAACAAATATTTTCAGTAATCCATGAACATTGTTTAGAATTGCCTGGAAGGCTGCTTTTGGAAAAAAAAAAATGAGGAAACCTTTAACCAGTTCTGCAATAGTCTTAAATAAATCAAGATGCTCAATTATCACTCGAAGTTCACAAGTGAAGCAAGTGGTAATGACACCAGCACTAATAACTCGTTGTTAGGTTGAATCACTTGGAATGATCATAAATACCCCCTAGCCTCCATTCGAGAATGTTTCATTAGAAGCGTTTCTGTGGTATTCTTAAGTATATATGTAATCTCCCTCGAATTCTATAGAGTTTACTGTATTTACTATAAGTTGGTAAAAATAGTAACACACCTATAGTAAATACAGTACTTTGTAAGTACATACTTTGTTTACGAGTACAACATGGTTCCAACAAAGGCGAATTCTTCCAGCAAAGAACGACCTCGAAAGAGTTTTAAAAGTTGGTTAAGGGAGTTCTTATCATCCATAGGATTCCCTGTTAAATTTCTCACGTTTATGTACGTTTTCCTCAAAAACTACTTACTTCCCATAGATAAAATTTTTACAAAATGTTACCATTAACAAAACGTTAATGAAGGGGTTTGTCTTTTGGTTAGAAAAAGTAATTATAATTTTTTTTTTAAAAAAGCCAATTTTTTTCTCCTAAAATTTAGTTTAAAAATTCCTTATATAAAAACGTTTGCCTGACATATCTAATTATCTCCATTAAAATGTGTGAATTTGTTAAAAGCATGCTCACTCAAAATTTGAGGATTATATAAATAGTAGTGTTTGAGAAAAAGGTACATAAAGTAAAAAAAAATCACATTTTGAAAAAACAGGCTTTAAAGTAAAAATTTGTAATTTATTGAGCATTTGCTTTTTTTTAAATATTTTTCAGAAGCATATGAAACATTTTCTTTACACTGTGTCTCTACAAAAGACTTTTCTACCTTTTTTATTATTTTTATGAATTTTGCTTTTTTTTTAAATCTCAAGATGCTTTCATTGGGCTTTAAGAATCCTACATGCATCTAATTTTTGAAGCATGACACACAGTTATAATTTGGTTCACTATCACAATGTATTAAGATCGTTAATTTTGCTACATGACTCACATTGAACTGTGCAATAGCCATATTGATGCCTAAGTTTAGATTTTTTAACTCCACAAATGCTTATCTTGCAATCATTGACCATATGGTGTTATTAATACCATACCGAGTAGTAACACTCTTTTGGATAAACCCAATAAATACACTCTAATTTTTCGACTTGAACATCATATAGATTCTCGTTCATCAGAAACTTATGCAAAGAAAAACACAGGTGCTCCTAGCAGAGCTCATTTGGTGCACATCCAAGAGTAGCTTCATTTAAAAATTAAATAAAAATACTTCTAATTATCGTATTTCCTCATATCATATACCATTTTAAACAGAAATATTTATACTTTTAGAAAAATGAAAAACGTAAAAGTATCAATAATTTTTCGAAAATCCATGTATCGAACCCTCTTAAGAGAAACGCGCAAGAGAAAAACCTAGTTCAAAATTACATGAAATAACAATCTTCAAATAGATAACTTATATATTTATTAAATATCAAATAATGTAAAATTGATAAGAGCGTTAGTTTTAGTAATTCAATACATTTTTAATTTTTAGTACATGATCAATCATTATCTCGGCTAAAAAAATATTTTAATCGTAATGGCATGGCTAGGTAGTGTTCCGTGATTTAAATTTACAAACACTTCATCACAGTAAAAAAAATGCGTGTAGGAAAAGGTACCACAGTACATGATTGTATATAACAGCTTACTTGTTGCTAACTCTGGAATTAGACTAAAAGTCTCTCGCTAGAGGGTGTTGATGGATCCGTTACAGTATGAGTTTATAATGATAATTAGATTAAACGGTGGTGTACACCTAAGCATTTTGAAACACACACATATACATATATATATATATATATATATATATATATATATATATATATATATATATATATATATATATATACTATATATATAATATAAATATAATACATATATATATATATATATATATATATATATATATTTTCTATATATATATATTATATTTATATAAATATAATATATATATATATATATTATATATATATATATATATATATATATATATATATATATATATATATATATATATATATATATATATATATATATATATATATATATATATATATTTGCTTTTAGATAAGTTTATTGAACATTAGTAAATATTTATTCCATATAACTTAGTATAAAACATTAGGAGCATATATGAAACAAAATATTTATATGATTGTCCAGTTTCTTACTTTTAACAATGCAAAACAAATAATTTATAATTTATTTTTAGTTTAAATAACCTAAGCATGAAAGAAAAATATATGATTTGCTTTATAATTTAATCAATGAAAGTACTTTCGAAAATTTTCGGTCTCAATTTTCAATTATAATCTGTTATTTAAAATTACGTGCCTTTCTGACACAACTTTAATTTTCTCATTTGATGTTTCTCAAGAAAACTAATTTCGGAAATGGAAATTATCTCAAAAAGTTCTATATAACCAAGAAAAATTTTTAACTACTCTCTTAATTAAAATACTAAATTTATGTTCACTGAAATATCACATGGTGGGTAGTTTAATTAAGCAATATAATATCACTGGCAAATCATTTACAAAATGGATGCCAAACTTTCTGTATATAATTTAGCAATTCAAAATTGATTTCAAAATGGCTTTCTTATATATTCCATAATTACAAATTCCATGGAATAATTTTTCCAGAATTATAGGAATTTTTAATTAATTATAATGATTTTTAAGATTAAATAATATATTATAAGGGATAAATCCCCCCCTTTAAAAGTGGCCGCGGTAGCCGAGTGGTATAGGCATCGGATCGTGGCTGGCTTTGTCACGAGTTCGAGCCCAGTACCACTAAAGACACGCCGTGTAGGGCAGCGATGCACGCTAAATCTGTCGAGAGCTGAAACGTCCTCCCGTTGGTGTGGTGTGGTAGTTAGGAGAGGGGGGTGCCAGCTCAGGTGTCGTCCACGTCACTTGACCATGGTTCAAAATTACGTGGTCCGTCGCCAAAAGCCCTCGTGCAGCTGAACAGTGCGACGTTAATCTTCACTCACTCACCCCCCTTTAAAAACTGGTAAAATAACGTCTCTAACAAAGCCCACAATACTGAAAAAACATGAATTCTATATTATGAGGTTCAAATAAACATATAAAGCATAATTTAGTGATATCAACAAATTGAAGGTAGTCATGATAATCAAAAATTAGTCACAAATAATTCTATTGGGTGTTTCAATCTTGTTTTCAATGAAAAACAGTTGCTTATAGAAGAGCTGAAGCGAGTAAAAATTAGCGGACCGTAATGTCCATATGTTAGTATGGCGTAAAGATTAAGGGTTATGGCTGACGTAAGAAGGGGAAAAAATGGAAATTTGGGGAAAAGGAAAAATTTAGATAAAAAAATTGAGGGAAAAGGAAAAAACTCAGTGATCATCCTCGTCATTTGACAGTGATTCAAAACCTTAATGTTTGTCTAAAATAGATATCGAATTGCTTCTGGTGCAATGTTCACCCTTTCATTCACCATTTATTGCATTTTTGAATTCCTCGAAGTTCTTTATGTTTTATTAACAATTAAACACTCGCATTTAAGGAAATATATTTTATTTGCCGAATTTTATGTTAACATTTAATTTTAGGGGTGGGAAGAATTCGTCCCAAAGAACCATTGACCGTCATATAGAAAATTAAATTTAATGGTAATTTTTTACCATGAAAAGAGGAGAAGACTGTTGCCATGCACAAGGGAACATCACATTCTGCACATTTGTTGTGGGGCCCCTTTTATTATACCTTTCTGCTACATTTTCTATGGTTCTGTGGTTCTCAAAATTTCACTACTGGCAACCCAATTTTTAATCAAAATTTTATCACCCCCCCCAAATAATAATGTATTGAATGCCATAATAAGACACTTTTTGGCACAAAGTTACAATATGATCATAATTATAAAATGTACAAATTAACATGATAAGTATTAAAATTTCTATATATTACTTTTAAGTAATATATATTTTAATTTATTTTTACTGTTTAGTTCGATTCACTATAAAAGCGTGTTTTTAGTTTGTTTTAAAACTAATTTATTTTATAATTATTTTTAATATACACGATAAAAATTACAATTCAGTGAATAATTTAATTAAGAGAAAATACACTTACCTACTTTAAAAGACTTTTCAATTTTTCTTCGAAAATTTGAGAAAAAAATCCAATAAAACTAAAGAAAATGCTCGAAATGTGCGTGTCCTTAATAAAGGACATAAATCACAGACATTTTTCGCTAACAACACAGGAACGTTATTTTCCAGCAAAACTGTCATATTTTTTTCACGTTTTTGTAGTTTTGCTATTGCTTGATGATCTACAAATAGCATTTTAACTTATTATTCCTTGAATCTTTTTAACAAGGCGAAGTGCAACATTTATGGCTTCATAGTTTTCTTCATAGAGTCCATTTCACTTTAGGCATCATTTGAAAATTTCAAATCAACTCAAACGTTTCATGTCTATCGCTTTTCTCATATTTACTTTTGCTATATCTTGATTAATATGTATTATTTCACCAGTTTCTTCAATTGCCTGATCAGTTTCAAATTCCTTCAATAGAGATCACAGATGCCCATTTTTTTATATTTTGCTCATTTACAGTTATAAACCATAATAAGTCTTACAACACAGCAATCAAAATCACAAAATGTTTCATGGGGGAAGTGTAGCATGTTCTAAAAAAATGTGTAAAGCGTTTTTAATTATGCAGTATATGTTTCAGAATACTCATAAAAATTCATCTTGGCCAATAATCCTTTAAAGTGATCTATATGCTTATTTATATATCATAAAACTCATTCACATGGGAAAAAAAGCAACAGAAAGGTATTATTTACAACTTCCCTAAAAGAAAAGGAGACAGAGTCAAACATACCAGTAAGTTTGAAGGTCAAATATATGATAATCAAAACTAGTATTTTAGGGGTTAAAAGAAACGTAATAAAAAATCTCTCATCGTGGGATTACAGTAAAGCAAACGAAATGTGTTTTTTTATTTGGTTATAGGATCAAAGATAGCTAAGGAGTGTTTGATGAGGAATATTTTATTTTTGATGATCACCAGACGATAAAAATAAATTATATCAGTGTAAATGTGTTTTTTATTATGTCAGAAAGTATTTTTTTTTCTTCATTCGAAAAAATTACTTTTTAAATCTTTATTTTCAATATGCTCGCGTCCCCCTCGCAGGGTTACCGCCCCCCAGGGGGCACGCCCCACGATTTGAAATACACTGCTATAGTTGGAAAACAGCTTTGGCATATGATTTCTCACACTAACTAAGCTCAAATCATCTGGCACATCTATCTTTATGATCCGACTTCCTACAGATCATGGGGAAAAAATTAACAAAATTAAACTAAACTAAAATTAAAGTTTCATCGTATAGTGGGAATACAATTTTATTTAGAATAACGGCATACTGAAAACTAACATTATAAAACAATGTTAAAACGGTACGTATGTGATTGAGAGGAGGACGGAGTTAGGAGACCTGAGAGGGTGAAGATTCTCCGCCCGTGGTGGAGTGGTGCTGGGAAGTAAATCTAAGGAAAGGAAAAAAACCCCGAGAAATATCGTGCAAGTGCTTTTAAAGCTGACCGCATTACTTCCGAAAGAATCCGCTGCCAATTTATTACTGTCCCAATCCACCACTCTGATTTGTCCAACGGTATAGTCACAGTCCGCGTAAGAATGCAACCTTGTCATCCAGAGAGTTCAGAGAATGCAATGAACTGGGGACGCACCCACATTCTTTACTAATCCCTGTTTCCTGTAAACAGGGTAGATGCAAAATTAAATTTGTATCTCAGGGACCAGGCCTTGGCCTCCCATCACTTTGAAGCTAGCAGAATGTCCTTTCTCTAATAGGTATATACGACTATTAGCTGATGAGCTTGTGACGAATCTGTACGGAACCTTTCCACTAATATTCTTAGGCGTCTTTTGGGGATTATAAATTCACGTATATTTCCAATCAACTCTAAGAGGAGAACGGGATATGCAAAGTAGATAGGGTATTTAAGTAGAGCGTTGTAAGCTAGAAAAGATGAAGGTTATTGAGCCAGCAGCAGTAGAGTCAAGTTTAGAGGATTCAGTTGGATTACGATAGTGAAGTATTACTGCTAGTAATCTACGAATGAATCTTAAAAGCTAATATACCAGTGAACATATCAAAGTATTACCAGGTGATATACTATAGATTATTATCGCTTAAAACAAGCGCTAGTTTAATAAAATTAGTTTTAATTAATGAAAGCTAATCATTCGAGTTGCATGTATTTCTCGGACCTCCTATATTTCGGTAGACCTTATTGATCTTATGCGTAGTTATTGATTAATTTCATATTTCGCAATTTAATATAATATTAAAGGTAAATCCCTTTTGTTTGACATAACATAGAAATATTATATGTCATTAGAGTTTCCAATATTTGAATCAAGTGAATAAATATAAGTTATTATTATAAAAATGGCTTTTGGTGATTCTTTGCCTCAAATTAATCTTGATGTCTAGGGTGGAACCCAGAGGGGTTCTAACAAGCTAATGCTTTATGGAATGTTAATGTTTTAATTATATGTTTCTTTTGTTCACTTGCCACAGTATGGCTCTATTTATCATGGCAAGGTCAATAGGAAACAAAAGATTATTTGGGAACTAGTCTTCCCATCGTTATAATAGCTGGACCAATATATTATAATTGGTTTTGCTCTCTCCATAAGTGTATTTTGTAAGATCATATGTAGATGGGAAATAATCTTCCCAATGACCACAAAGGGGTTAGCAAACAATAAATTCTATTAATTTCATAAATTACTTAAAATTGGTACATGTTTGAATGCTTGTGAATAAAAATCATTATTCGATATCGTATATAAATCCAATTTTAAAAGTAAATTTAAAATTTTCTCTTTTTGTATTTTATTATATTTTATGACCCAGTAGCTAGCTATTTTTACGATTTCATTCATATTTATTTAATTGTATTATTTAACTTTTCTTAAAAATATTAATAAATCATAAATGACTTTACATAAAAGAGACTCATTTCATCATGCAAGTAGGTTATGAAGATTATTATGGATTATATACGGTATGGATTACAACATTTCAAAAAAATCTTACAAACCAAAAAAATAATATAAATAATTTTATTAAATAATAAAAACAATGACTTAAATTGTACATCTACTACAGGTTATTGCATACCTTTCAAAAACTTCAATAAAAAATTAATTAAATTTTTTTAATAATTTGTGCACTTACAGAAAAACACAAAGTGAATAACTCTATGTGTTATCTCTATTATCCCATACTAAAGTTAAAAGCTTTATAAAGAAAAAAAGTCCTTTAAGTAATAAATATTCTACAACTTGTCTTAACTTATTCAAACAGTCTCTTAGAACACAAGTAAAGCTTCGAAAAAGTATTGTGTCCTTCTTTCACAGCATTCCATGAACATAAAAGCATTAACTGTTGAAATTCCATTTAAAAGTTTTAGTTCAGAAGAACTGATTCAGTTTTGAAAACAAATCAGCAAGGAAACGTTAAATTTACAAAACAAAAAATATACTAAACAAACAATTGATAAAAGCAATACCGTAAACAAACATCAACCAATGAATACACGCTCCATTTCAAATCCATTCGATTCAATACTCCACCCCACAACCAAACGACCTAATCCAAAAGACAACTTGAAGGTATTAGAGACGGTAAAACTCGCTAAAACTTTTCGCACCTTATTAACTAAACGTGACGAAGATGAAAGGTTAATTAAAACAGCACCTGTTCCTCTGTACTCTTACCTCTGACACCCAATAATGTCGCAGAACTTTTCTCGCGTGTTCCAGAATTATAAACCAAACGGACATTTTTCTTCTGCGACTTCTCAACGTCGCATTTGTCGCCAAAATTAATTAAAAAGTGAGATGTGGCAAAGATTTTCATGTGTGTGAAATATATACAACTATTTCGTCTTTCGAACCGAAACGTGGCTTTGACGCCAAGAAAAGGATGTCGGTGACATTAAAAATGGATTTTGTTTGTGATTTCCTGCTTGTAATGAATGAATGCCTGTCACCATAGCGATACCATAGCTGCGTGTGCAATGAGTCGATGCTACGTTAGTAAATAAAATTAAGGTTATTATGTAAATGGATAGAATGAATCTTGGCCCCTTTTTTCTGAGAGATTTGTGATTGTAAGAGTTAATATATTTTCCCCGCCTTCTTGGAACTCTGGCGTTTAATCAAAGAAGAAATCATGCAAAATATTATTTTTGTACAACGTAAGGAAACATTTATTTTTGAAGAAAAAATCAAAAATAAATTATTGAAAAGAGCATATATATTTAATCCTTTAACTACCGACACTATTTATATAAGTACCATTCACTATAAAATTACATAGAATAACCATTTTTTCGAATATTCTGACGGTACTTAGAAGAATGAATTTCGAAAAACATTCCTGCTAATATATATCGCAGCACGGGTTCTATGAGGAGTATTTTAGCGGGGAGGGTGAATAGTTTTATAGCAGAAATTTCGTTTTGAACGAATTGAGAATATTATTATTTTGTCCCGAAAAAATAGTTAATGCCAAAATTCAAATGTCTTATTTATTTTGTATGTTAACGAAGACCTCAGAAAAAGATCTGACTACTTATTTTAAGTAAATTGTGTATATAATTAATTTTACAGCTGAAATCATTAATTAATTAATTAGCTCTAACGGATTTAATTTCCCAAAGTTGAGTATTTTGTTTTAATAATGTGTTTAAAATAATTTGTTTTATAATTTCTTTGTTTTAATAATTTTTAATAATGTGTTCGAAAAAAAATAATGCATGAAAAAAAACTGCAGTAAATCATAATGCGGTAGATAAAGAATTAAAATCAAATATATTTATTTTAAATATGCTATTTTATGTTGATTAAAAGCAGTAAAAATCGCTTAACATGAAACTGAAGAGACTGAATTTTTTCTTTCGTGATAAAAAAATTTCGTGTTAAAGAATATTGCAACCCCTTATATTTCAACAAACATAAATTTATTTGAGTTTATTTTATTTACACACACACACACACAGATATATATAATTAATAAAAGTTAATGAAATAAAATCCTTTATAAGAACTTATAGAAATTTAATGCAAAATATTTTTTGAATAACAAAACATTTATTGAGTTTTTTGAAAATAATCTGATATTTTTCTTTTCATTGTATTTTTTTATGTGTTCATCAAATTATTCGATCATCAATTTGGATGATATCATCCATGTTGTTATTCTTTTCACCATTGGAATGTGTGACTAAATATCTGCGCATACTTGCCATGACGTTCCTTATTTCGAATGATATGGGAAAAGGAGTTGCATTATTCATTTCATTTTCATCTTCAGAATCTATATCTGTAATATTTTTTCAGCTTTGAACCAACACCAAAATGTCTTTGTCTGCCATAATTAGAGCTGTAGACACATTTTATTCATCTACTGCAATGAAATCTTCCGATAATATAATAGGACAGTCCAATCTGGCTGGTGTTTTCCTCGTTTTGTTCATTCCTAGAAGGGAAATCTTTTCGTTTCGCATTAAGAGAAAAAAAATGCATAAAAACATAGCAGTTTTTTGGGACTATGGTACTACTTTGCTTTAACCGATGTTACGTCTTATGCGTTTTCACCTTAAGATATCCGACTATCCAAAAATCATGATTTTTTTCATAAATTGACAAATTGTATGCATGATTTCATTTTATAGGCCTTCTTATTAGCTTAATAAAAATACCAAGTTCTTTATTTTCTATTCACTAGAACAAATACTACAAGTGTTTTAGTAAAAGCAGATGCCATAACTTTACTCAAGATGTCATACTTTAAAATGCGTTTTACTCGAAATGTGTTTTTTTTCGAAAAGCTCAAACAGGGACAGCGATTGCTCAAAAAGATTTGAAAGTAATCTGCTGAAATTGTTTGAGTATGTTCTGTAAAACAATAGAAGTGTTTTGACCTTCAGATTTATCCATCAATGTTTTATTTCAAAATATACAGTGCATTATATGAATATAATCAATGGTTTTATTAGGAATTTCATATAATCACTAAGATAAAGTGCTCTAGTTTTTGTAAAATCTAAATGTCTTTTATCCTGAAGGTTATTTCAAACATGAATAACAAAGTAACACATCAAAGTTGGAAAATTGAGAATTTGTTCATAAAATATTTGTACAGAGCGGGCCTCGTTTATGTAATTGTTTGTACATTTTCACCAGCTTTTCCCATTTTAATAACAACAGTTTTTTTTCTGTTTTCAAAATTTTAGGATTTTTTCCTTAAAATACACTAAATAAATCTAAAAATCACTAAAAAATCCTCATTTCTTCATTTTTACAAAAAAAAAAACATTTGTCGCAAGTATTCGGAAACCTTAAACGTATTTCACTGCATGTGTAAAGTCTGAAGAAAGTGGAAGAATTTGAGTTGAGCTCTCTAGAGAAGTTATTCTCGAAAACTATGTAGGGACATTTTTGTGTGCAGCCAAATTTTTCTTAAAATTATTACTTATACCTACTCTAAAAATAGATAAAAACCGGAACTGAATATTTGGCCATTTTTTAGGAATAAACTAAGGGTAAGGGTGGTATATTTAATTTATTCTTTCGTGGATAGATAGACATAAAGAAAAATTCAATTGGGCTCGTAATCCATTTGTGATAACGGATATATATGCATACGATTTACCTCTGAATGAAGAGAAAATATAATCTTTCCCACTCTTTAATAGCCGAGATTTAATTATAAAACATCCGGAAGAGTTGATTTCTTCAATTTGGATTAAAATTTAAAATTACTGGCGATTATCCGATAATAGCCAAAACAGCTTAAAAATACTGTTACAACGTTCTACATCTTATTTTCGGGAATTCGAATTTTCTTCATTAACAAATAAAAGAATGAAAAAAAAGAGATCAAGTATTTTAAATATTTTTTTCATCTCATTTTATCTTTCAGCTATGAATAAGTTCATAAGTCTAAAAGCCCAAACTGTTTAATATTGGCACATGCTTATACATTTTGTTGTTATGTTCCCCTAAATTCTGTTTAAGTTTAATAGACAAACGAGCTTTTTTATTAATGATTAGATTGCTGAATCTAAATTTCTATCGGCATTTAACTTGGGGAAAATTAGATGCTTATGCATAATGTTGTCGAATTATACCAACAAATTCAGAGAAATAATAGTAGGCAGCATGGGGACGACAAATCAACAAAAAAAAACATGGGTTTACGAA
The DNA here is from genome assembly GCA_019973935.1 of Trichonephila clavipes. Lineage (NCBI taxonomy): Eukaryota > Metazoa > Arthropoda > Arachnida > Araneae > Nephilidae > Trichonephila > Trichonephila clavipes. The sequence goes on along the minus strand of BMAU01006932.1, from coordinate 262,261 downwards.
CTGCGTTTATGTCGGTGAAAGTAGTGATGATAGCAGTCGTTGGTAGAACAATGAGCCAGACGAGGGGATTGGGTTATAGAAACCTTCACGTATGCAATTTTTCTACTTCTTCCAGGGTTTACTTCACGGGGTACCGAGCACTGTGCACCAGAACTTGTGGTTCCTTTCCAATGGTGCACCAGCACATTTTTCGAGTGCGATGTAATCACCTCCATGTTGCATATCCCGGAAGCGGATTGGAAGCAGTGGACATGTTGATTGGCTTCCACGCTTCCCGGGACTCATTCATTTGAATTTTTTCTTCCAGAGCTACGTGAAATTGCTTGTGTAGTAGACATCGGTGGTTACAATGGAGGATCTCACGGTAGAAATCACGTCGCTACAGCTGACATCACCAGCACACCGGATTTGTTTGGACACATTCGATAATCCTTCGGTTCGGCTGTGCTATAACCTATGCGGCCACAACTTCGACCAATTCCTGTGACAACCACTTGTTGCACTTCTGACTCCGAACTGAGATACAATGTCCGTATTGTAAACATGCATTTCCCCTAATAAATGTATTTCATACCTCTTACTAAATCGTTTCATTCCACTAGATACCACACTTTTCATAACTGTTTTTTCGAATTACCCCAACTAAACGTGGTTTGCAGCCCCATGTCTTATATTGATTTGACATCCCCATACTGCCTACGATCCCCCAGTGAGTTCGCTAACACCCTGTTTAGTTCACTCTGAAAGCAATAATTATCAAAAAATAAATCAAATTAAAAGTTATATGACAATCTTTATATATTTCCAATTTTGAAGAATAAGCAATTTTTTGTATTTAATATGGAGAAACATAATTAGCATACGAACAAATTGTGACGGGCTCACACGTCTTTTCTTTAAAATGTCCTTTGGGTTCTTTGGGGCCAGAATTAATGGCAACTCTTTTTTTCAACCAAATCCAAGAAGAGAAGTGTGAAAAAAGATGCGCATTAGGAAGCTTTTAAATATCAGAAGTTAGATTGAGCGCTATGGCAACTAGAAGAATGTAAACATAATCCGGGGTTAAAGTGTGAAGAAGTTTTGGAAAACGTTATGTGGCGACTAGCAGAAATTATAAGTGATAGAGATACATTGAGTCAAGGTGCATACCATTGCACTCGAGTATTTACACGCCTTCATCTAAGATTGTAGTGATCGTTTCTTCAGACTACGACAAGGTAGGATTGACTATTTAATATTAGGATCAGTGATAGTATTGTAATTGAATTTAGGTGAGTCACACAGTAATTGATAGTGGTCCATATTTGGGGAATTCGGTATTATATAAATTGTGTGTTTTGCCACCGCAGATTCTCTCACATGTATTATTATAATCTATTTTACTAAAGGCTTAAGTTTAAAATCTTAATAAATATATATTAAGGTTATGTATGCTTCTAGTTTTTCCGTTAATCCTACACCTCTAGCTCCCGCTGATACCCAAAGAGATGTTCACCCGAGTGGGGGATATAAAAAAATGTTGTTTAATATGTATTTTAACTAAATTCCTTACTATATATTTCTTAATACTTTAATATGAATGTATGCTTATGACGTTTTATTGCATTCAAGACAAAATGTGATAGATATAATGTCACTTACAAGCCGTGAAAGATGAAATACCATTTTTTAATATTGGATCCATTTCTTCATTATTTCTAAGTTTAGCAGTACATATAAGTGCTCTTCATATGCTAATCAAACAACCATGCTCAGTGTTGCAAACAAATTTAATTATTTAAGCTTATCTAAGTATTTGAAAATATATCACGAGCTATATATTTTAAGCATTTAAAATTATACGTAATAATTAATAATAAATAAATAATATAACATTAATTAATACAAGAATTCCATTTTCTGTAATGTAACTTATGTTAAAATTGTATGAGTTCAGTAAAATATAAATCTTGAAAGCTTGAACTATTAAATTTTACGCATTAGCATTATATACTCATAGCAAATTACTTTGGCACACAGTTTTGTACAAAAACTATGCGTATAAACCGAAGTGTGTGAATCACAGTTGACACATAGAATTAAAATTTTCGGGTCACTCCTTGAAAAAAAGCATTTTTATTTTAAAATCCATTAAAATCATTCTTATAATAAGTATATAAACCAGAAGACTTTGTATGTGTGCGTTGGAAAACAATAACGCTGAAAAGGATAAATATATATTTAATGAAAACTACTAATAAAATTAATCTATTTAATGCACTTTCCATTCTTAAATAAAATAAACTATACATTTTGGTGATTTTTATTGTAAAAATACGGCATAATTGCGGGGTCTAAGGGGTGTTAATTTTGTCTCAAGAGCTGAGAATATAAACAGTTTTCAACTGGTATAATTTTTTGAGGTTAAAATATTAAATAATGAGATCATTTTACACATTATTTATCAAGAAATTGGATTTAAAAAAGTGCAAAACATTTAAAATAAAACCAAAATTAAAAAAAATTATAATCAATCATAAAAAAAGAAGCATTTCTGTAATAAATAAAGAGTGTTTTTTTTCAGGTATAGAAGTTTAAGTTGGCATTACTTTCCAAGATGGCAACCGATTTAACAGCTGTCAAGTGATTTATTCTCAGTTTAGTTTGGCAATTCATCAAAACGATCATCAAGCAAGGCGTAGATTCGTCGAATGGGCCCAAAACGAGATTGCCGTTGTTCCCGATTTTCATAAGCGAATTTTGTTTAGCGATGAAGCGCACTTCTGGTTGAAAGGCTACGTCAACAAACAAAACTGCCGCATTTGGAGTTAAACTAATCCACAAGTGTATGTCGAAACACCGTTACATCCAGAAAAACTGACTGTTTGGTGCGCTTTATAGGCTGGTGGAATCCTTCTTCAAAAACGATGAAGGCCACAACGTTACAGTCAATGGTGATCGGTATAGAGCCATGATTACTAACTTTTTCATTCCTGAATTGAACAATCATGATGTCCAGGAGCTGTGGTTCCAACAAGACGGCGCAACATGTCACACAGCTCGTGCCACAATCGATTTATTGAAAGACACGTTTGGTGACCGCCTAATTTCACGTTTTGGACCTGTAAATTGGCCTCCAAGATCTTGTGATTTAACACCGCTAGACTATTTTCTGTGGGGCTATGTAAAGTCATTGGTCTACGCGGATAAGCCACAAACGCTTGACCATTTGGAAGACAACATTCGCCGTGTTACTGCCGATATACGGCCACAAATGTTGGAAAAAGTCATCGAAAATTGGACGTCCAGATTGGACTACATCCGAGGCAGCCGTGGCAGTCATATGCCAGAAATCATATTTAAAATGTAATGCCAAAAGATTATCTTTCGAATAAAAAAAATTCATGTCATTCGAATAATACATCGTTGTTTTATTGCAATTTAAAGTTCTATACCTCTAAAAAAACAGCCTTTATTAATTAAACTGCACGTTTCTCGCGGTATTTTCTGAAATAGAAACTTACTAGCGATAAGTTGATTTATAAAGTAAGAGATATTCCTATTACACAATCTGGAACACATTTATATATAAATAAATAATAAACATTTTTTTTAAAAAATACAAATATACATTTTTTAATTTCAATATTTTTAAAGTGTTTTGAAATAAAAAATGTGTATGTAGTGTCTGACTACTGTTTGGCGGTAGACTTTAGGATGTGACGAATCCTTACGGCACCATCCCATTAATACTCTTAAGCGTATTTGGGGATTGTAAATTCGCGTATATTTCCAATCAGCACTAAAAGAAGAAAATTGTATATGTAAAGTAGATAACATATTTTTAAGAAGAGCGTTGTAAGTTAGCGGGGAAGAAGGCTATTGAGCCAGCAACAGTAGTGACGAGATTTAGAGGATTCATTTCGATTAAGATATTGGAGTATTGCTGTTATTATTCAGTGAAGGAGCCTTAGGAGGATTAATCTATTTGGAGAGATCATATGTACAACCAGGTGATATATTCTAACTTAGTACCACTTACCACAAGCGTTAGTTTAATAAAATTAGTTTATTTTTAATGAAGCTAATAATTCAAGTGGCGTGTATTTCTCAGACCTCCTATCCCGCTAAACCTTTTCGATAGTGAGCTTAGTAATGGATTAATTTCATATTTCGTAATTTAATTTAATAGTGAAGGTAAATCCCTTTTTTGACGTAGAAATCTAGCTAAGTATTTGTCATTAGAAGTTTGATATTTGAACTAATTGAATAAATATAATTTATTATTATACAAATGGCGTCTGGTCATTCTTTGCCTCAAGTTAATCTTAGTGTCCAGGGTGGAGCCCGGGGGGGGGTCTCAGAAAGAGTTGGCGGTGTTCCCCCACCTGCAGGGGAAGGGTTACTGTGTTCTGAGGAGAGGATTTTTTGACCCCAAAAAGAACGGTTTGGGAATAAAAAAAGCTCCTAATTTTTGAAACCGCGAGACGCTGAACTGTTTTAGGGTGAAGGAAATTGAGTTCCTTTTGAGAGAGATCGACCACAGGAAGTGGCCTGCTGTAAGAAGAAGAGGTAATCTCTTGGAACTGTTTTAACACGACGGACATTGTAGTTTGATTGTAATGATAACCCAGATAATTGTATTTAATTAAGAGAACTGTGTTCAATCAGGATAATTATATTTGTATTGTTTGATTTGAGTAATAGTTTTAGAAAATAGAGAAGGTATTACACTATATATAATACTAAAATTAGGCAGGTTTTAAAGAGTATGATACATATTATAATTCTGTAAAGTTTTATACATAAAAAGCTACTATTTTAGAAAATATCATGCGGAGCATAAGCATTTACTTAACATTTCTTACAGAAATGTTTCATTCATACGCTATAACTTTTTCTAAAACTATGATTATATTTCAAAAATTTTGCACTTTTTCAAACTTCATTCCTTTATGCATAGTGTAAAAGAATCGATTTATTTAATTTCACTTAACAAAATTATATCGAGTCGAAAATTGTTTATATTTTCAGCTCTTGAGACAAAATTATCGCCCCTGAGACCCTTCAAGTTCAATTTGTTGTTTTCTACTATTTCACAGTTCGAGAGAACACGATATTCTATAGGTGCACGTTTTAATTGGACTTGCAGCTCTAATGAAACCTAAAAAGAGGCAAAAACACTTACAGGCTCTGATAAGACACACATTACTTCTCTAACTTCGCTAATAGTTTGAAACTTTCCAACTTCTTCAATGTCCTTTCAAACTAAAAACATTCCAAGCGTCATTTTTCTTTCTTATCCCGATTCGATAACAGATAAGCAACAGTTTCACTTAAACTTCTTTCTCAACTGTCGCAACAACGGAAGGTGCCCAAAGTTAGCAAGAGAGTACAGAAAAAAAATAATAATAAAGTCTCCAAAAAAGTGTTTCTTTTCTACAAGCATGGAACATGAGAAATGCTTTCTGGGGAACTTAGAAAGTTTCCCATACAAAAGAAGCTGCCACAAGTATGAGGGAAAAAAGTGGTTGTATCCAGTACTCCTGGCCAATCAATGGGGAAATTGATTATTTGGTCTGGTTGGTGGGGATATTTGTGGAAAAATAAAAAGAATGAGCAGTGACATGATTTTTCGATTGTCTGGAATAAATCAGATATCAAATATACCACTGCGCTTGATTAATTTCGTTCTTGAAACATTGCTTACATAATGTTACATGGAAAAATAATATATATTTTTGCTCACTTAGCATGCGGTGTTCCTGAAGCGAAAGTCTTAAGATGAAAGTTAATCATTCAAATATTCTAATACTATTTATCTACAATTATACGAATTTTGCCGGAAAATAGAAAAAAAATCTTTTTTTTAAATTTTTGTATGATTTTTATTCTTACGAAATTGTTTTTGAATCATTTCTTAAGGTATCCGAACACGCTGAAAATGACTAAATTCGGTCACGACAGATATTTTTGTTTTCTATTTTATTGAAAAGAGCTATCTTTTGGCTTTACAAAGCATACTTTTTTGTTTCTACGCTACCTAGAGGACAAGCAACAATCAATTTTATTAAGTTAGAAATAACGGAAGTGAATCTTGTATTTACCAGAAGTGGGCATTTAAATGGTTCGAAATCTATCATGGCGAGTCTGATTACTCAAAATATTACAAATGTATCTCTATAAAACTTTTGAACCTGCTATTTATACTATTTTCTAAAGAATGTACAAAAATATGTCTTATTGTACGAATATTTTTTGAGTTAGGGCTTGTTATTTAAATAAGGGTCTCATAAAGAATGTGATTTTTCTTATAATGTTTACTCAATCAGCTCTACAATTTTCAAATTTTAATAAAATATTAAAATTTTAGTACATTCTCTAGATAAATACATCTGTATTATTTTGGTAGTACTTTTACTAATATAAGTTTATAACTTTTTTATCTAATTGCTTTGAAGTTTTACATAAATATTGCTAAATTTCACTAGTAATTATAATTTTTGTGAAATTTAGGCAATTTATTTTAAAAATATTGTTGGTTAAATAATAGTATTTATTAGGTATTGAGTCCTAAAAGAGCCTTTGTAATGTTTAAATATGTTGTTTTGTCAAAAAGTACTCCGAAAATGTTCGGATACCTTAAGATGACTGACTACACAATTCGAAATCATGATTTTGAAAAAGCGTTTAAATAAACATCTTTTTTCAGTTCCCACCATTAGTTCACTCTCTCCCTATATATATATATATATGTATATCTTGTTCAAATTTTAAATCGTTAACTAAAAAATTCTATTTATCCATTCAAGTTTAAATACATTTTTTAAACATGTAGTGCATGACATTCGAAGTTAACACATTTTTTTAAAGTATTAATTCATTATTTCTATTTAATCAATGAATAAATAGTAACAAACACAAAAAACAATCCAACACCATATATAAAAGGAAAATATCTCGCTGTATCGATGTAGCGAAATATATAGCGTGTTGGACTTCTAATCCAAAAGTTATGGGTTCGAATCCCACCTGAGATAGCCTAATTTCTGAGAATGTGTTTTCTTTTCACTATACGATTTTATTGGAATAATTAAATTTAATAATTAATAAATATTAATAAACAAAAATAATATGCAACACCACATATAAAAAGTAAAATTTTAAGAAAAATCGCTTTCTATTTTACTACTTAATAGTGTGAATCTCTATATGTATATACATATTTATATGAACTGTAATTATTTAATAAAAAGTGACTCGAATAAAATTTTTCTTTTTTGGCCTAAGTTGAAATTAAATTATTTTTTTATATTACTTGATTTTATTCAACTAGTGTTAGTTGGATTAGAATATGCATATAGAATCGTTTTCAGGTTATTATTACAAGAAAAATTTATTGAAATGCAATTATTTTGGAAAAAAAATATAAGAAAAAAAATTGCATTGTTTCAAAACGTTCCCCTTTTATGAAAAATGTTTCTATAACAATATTTTGATTTTGGCTACATATAGGTAGGATTTTTGAAAAGTTCACATTATTTTCAGAGTTACAATCACCTAAAGTATACATAATTACTGTTTTTTTAATTACTTTACTTTGACGCAATAAATCACAATTAAAAAGCCATCTCTAAAATATATATTTCGAAAATCCTATTTCAAGTTGTGTACATAAGTCCTAGCTATACATAAGCAAAATATTATTGTAGAAATATTTTTCGTAAGAGGAGAAAATATGCCATCTTTTCATCATTTTACTGTCAAAAACTGTATTTAAACAGTTATATATATTGTACACTTGTATTTTTAACTAACTATACAATCATCCAATAGATGGCGCAACATGTTTAATAAATTAATATTATTAAAATATTTATTGTCCACAAATATTTATATCAATATATATTTTTGATTTTATAAACGTACATATATATATATAAACTTTATATTATTCTAACATAATTTTTAATCATATACGGTACTTTTATCTCTCTGTTGTATTTGGCGGGAAACATAACCAGTTGAGACACTCACGCAGTAAGTCTTACTATCTACCTTTATCATCGACTTTAAATCTATACTGTGAATACTAGTAGGCTATAATTTTATTGTTATATTTTATTAGTATAGTGATTTTATTCTTAACATTTAAATTTCTTCTAATATTATTCTTTCCTTTCCCCTTTACACTTAGTATAAACAAACTCCAGTTGAAGGTTGGCTAGCCCTAAAACATGTTAAACCTGAAATCTTGGTTCCTAAGGCCAGGAGTTTGTTATTGTACTACTGTGGCTATTGTTTTATATCTTGAATAGTTATGCTTAGGTTCTATAGCTATCTGTGTATATATACACTCTGTCGCAAAAAAATATATGCACCCAGAAGAAATTGAGCTACATTCACGAAATTTGGTATGCATGTAGTGTATATGAAAATAAACAAATGATTAAAAATTCAGAACAAAATATCATTTTATTAAGCGGTTACAGCTTGCAAAAGGTTAAAAATCAGTAAGTAGTAAAGCCACCTCTGGCAGCTATACAAGCCGAAATTCGGCGTGGCATCGATTCAATTAGATCCCCTGAAGTCCCCCTGTGGAAGATCCTGCCATAGTCTTTGCATCTGCGCAGTTAATTCTCCTATATCTCGGGACGGCTGCAGTTGCCTTCCCAGCGCGTCCAGACATGCTCTATTGGCGAAAGATCTGGTGACCTGGCAGGCCATGGTAGGACGTCATATCCTTGAAGACATTGTTGGGAGAGTCGCGCAGTATGTGGACGAGCATTATCCTGTTGATAAATGGCACCTGGGCGACTTGATAGCATGGGTAGCACAATCGGCGTTAAAATATCGTCCACGTATCTGCGAGCTGTCAAAGTGCCTTGAAGGACCACTAAAGATGATCGTGTGTCCCAAGAAATTGCTCCCCACACTGTCACACCTTGTGAAATTGCTGTATGCCACTCGACAATAAATGCCGGATCGGACCGCTGGCCGGTGCGCCTCCAGACACGTGTGCGGTGGTCATCATCACTGAGACTGAATCGGGATTCATCACTGAAGATGACACGTCTCCAGTCTGTCACACTCCAAGTTGCCCGAGGTCGGCAAAAATCCAGTCGACACTGCCTATGATGTGGGGGTCAGTGGTAAGCGTCTTAGCGGACGTCGGCTCCTCAAGCCAACTTCGGTCAGTCGTCTCCTTATGGTTTCTCTTGATGGCACTGGATGTCTGGAAGGAGGTAAGTGGCGTTGAATCGATGCTAGCGACGTTGTTGGTGCCGAAGTGGCCACTCTTCTGATTGCACGATCCTCGCGATCATTTGTGTTCCTGGGACGTCCTGACCCTCTGCGACGGTACACTCTACCTTCTGTGATCCACTGTTGCCAACACCGAGCAACTACCATATCGCTCCGACCGAGGTGGCGGCCGATACGTCTATTCGACCAACCTGCTTCTCTGAGGCCTATTATACGGCCCCTATCAAAGTCCGTCAGCTGCTCGTACTGCCGCCGGTTACGTCTTAGAGGCATCCTAAGTCTCAATATCGTCTATCAAAGTCATCAGATTCGTTTGGATAGCCGTACGGCGCTCGTACTCATGCTTTTAAACTCTCCCAGTTGCGCAACTAATATGCGCGTAGCACACTTAGCCTTGTCTCATTGGCTTCGAAATTTTAATCATTTGCATATCTCTTACCAGACTACATTCTTGCCGAGTTTCGTGATTATAGCTTGATTTCTTCTGGGTGCATATATTTTTTTGCGACAGAGTGTATATTGGATTATATATATATATATATATATATCTGTGTGTGTGTGTGTTCGCCATAAATATATTGACACATATACGAAATTATTGGAATTTGGTTCGGAGTTTAATACTCCATATAACTCTTGCACAAATCGGGCATGTACTTATATATGTATATATGTATGTATTTATATATTTTGTTTTACTTCTATGTGATTTAAAAACCTTTTAAATTCTAAAATCTTCAACAATGAATATTATCTTGATAAACTTTTGTGTGAAATTTCTTTTCCCTGATAATGGCTAGCACAGAATTATGTTACCAGAAAAATGGCAAATTGCCAACGAACAGAATGAACAATTTTTGATTGATTAAAGTTATATTTGATTGATTAAAGTTATATTTGATTGATTAAAGTTATATTTGATTGATTGAAGTAAATATTTGATTGATTAAAACAATTGAGTCTTTTTTCACATTAAAAAATTCGAAATTACGTCCTTGCTTGAAATAATATTTAACGTCACACTCACTATTCAGCTTCTATAGAGCCTTTACCAATGAACCTTGTAATTATGAGCCATGCCGAGCAACGCGGATGACACCTGAGCTGGCGCCCCCTCTCATAAGTTTCACACCACACCAACGGGAGAACGACTGAGCATCGACATATTTAATGTTCATTACCCTCCCTACACGGTGGGTCTTCAGCTTACTAAGCGTGAACTCAGGACTCACCGTGATCTTGACCATTAAGCTACCGCAATCATTACATTCCATCCAACGTAACAACATAATGACCCCGGGCTCCGAAAGAGACTTGTACACGTATGTCTGTCCGGAAGGAATTTTGTAATTGATTTTAAACTAATTTTCCAATCAGCTAGAAATTCGGACCATAGCTCAGAAGTGGATGACAATGCATAAAAATGTAAAAAAGTAGAAAAAAAAGTGGAGAGAAATAAAAGATGAAGAAAACCAAACAGACAAAATCTAAAATTATGCTTTTTAATCCGTTACAAAATGGTACAGTAAACATTTTTTTAGATAATATAATTGTTTTAGAAAAAAAGTAGGAAGGCATCTTAGAAGAAAGTTTGTATAAAATGCAAAAGTTGACTTATGTTAAGATACTTGAGTTGATTGCGCGGGGGAGTTGAAATTGCATGTATTTTGTGACTAGGATATGATACAAGAATTTAACCCATTTCCTCATTTTAAAGAGTAGTCATTTTTCTCTTCTTTTTTTGTGACAACATGTTTGATAAAAACTTTTTTTACCACTGAGAATTAAGAATAACATTGTGAATTACGTTTTTCTATTTACAAACATGCTGCCGAATATTATAAAAAGTAATACAAGTTTCAATCACACAATAATTGCACCCCCTATTGATTTCTGACTGCTATTAATAATATATTTAAAGAATATTTCATATTATGTTTGAAAGAAACTACAAATATTTAATCTCTGAAAATAACTTTTAAAAGAACATGTAAAAAATATGTGTTTAATGAAACTCTGGATCTTATTTTAGAGCAGCAATTGCTTCCATGTCCAAAGATAGTTCTGCGTAGCAAAATAGAAAATCTCGAATACTACTTCAAAAACCAACACATTTTTTCCCCAAACATGCGCTCAGCAATAAAAAAATTCTCTAACTTGTAGCTCCTGAAAAGAAATGGAGTCCGAAAGAGCATATAGTAGTATACGAAGGCATGTTAAAGAAAGCGTTCCTGACTGTGATAAAACTTACTTCAAAAGTACCTACAAAAGGGATATATATACACAAAAAGGAAAAGGGGTTGGAGAAAACATCATTTACTTTCTTATCCTTGCATTTTTTTTCGTCTTACCCTGAAAAACAGCAAAACAACAGCCGTTTTCTCCTTTTTCTCCAAATCGCTATGAGTCGCTATATATCTTATCGCCTCCCGGTCATAGTGCACTTTTTCTACGTTTGGAAACTAAGGCTGATAGAAAAATAGCAATGCTTTTACTGAAAAGCTACTTTATGTAAGTTTTCCAAACGTTTTTTTCATCCACATTAAAGCGACCTTTGAATTTTCTTTTCCGTCAGATCTTTTTAGTTTCCTTTTGGACCTTTTTAAGTTTTCATTTTGTTTCTAACAGACAAAAAAAACTATCTTGAAAGTAGATCTGTTTTTAAAATCGACATATATATTCGTTATAGCTTTTTTGTTTTTGTTTTCATGCTGTGTTTTTATAGGAGAGAGATTTATTTCATTGAGTTCTATGATATTTACTATATAGAGTATCCCACTTTATTTATTATGTTTAGCTTTATTTATTATATAGAGATCTGCTTTGATAGGTATTTCATGATTATGTTTCATTATATGTATATATTTTTAAAGTTGTTGATACCTAAGTCTTAGTAATAAACTTTTGATTGTACTGTTGTCTTGTCCTTCCATTCGAGGAGGAAGACCACACCTATCGTTGGCCGAAGCCTTAAGCACCATGTAGGTGACAGCACGATTTAGCTCGATTCCCGTCCCATTTTAGAGGGAGAACACTCTAGGGGGGCAGGGATTTCTCCCCTCTTTTCCATTTCCACCAACCTCACGGGAGGACTTGCGGCTCGACGGCTATTTAGTGTACGCCCCCTCCCCTGTCGCAAAGGAACTATACATTTATTAACATCCATATCTTCTCCGAGATTCGAGCCCAGGCCCTACGGCACTGCAGTCAACTTCGTTAACCACTATACCAAATAGCCAACTTTGTACTCAAAAACTTTTCATATGCCTAACTCCTTGATATAAAAAAAAAAGACTTGGATTTATAAAATAGAGAATGTATTTATTTATAACACTTCCACTATCCCACCTCTTGGAACTTGATTTCCGTAAAATCCGCTTTTAGTATACTTTTACTTTATAAAAGAAATATTCTTTTCAAATTTCAAGTCTGTAAGTTTGATAGAGTAAATAACGGGAAATTTTACTTATAACACCAGCGCAACCCCCATGGCAGTCGATTTCAGCAAAATTATTTTTTATCGGATCTATACTCAACAAAAGAAAGAGGCTGGCCCAATTTCAAGTCTGTAGGTGCAATAGTTTAAAAACATGAGTTTTTATCTCTAACGCCCCACAACCCTTCTTGGGTGTCGATTTCCGCAAAACTCATTTTTTATATGTTGTCAAATCAAAAGATATCGCCAAATGCAGTAGTTTTTTAAACATGAATGGAAATGGTTTCCTATGTTGGGTGCATATCACGACATTCGAAGACTTTGGATATACATACGTAAACTTTTCCTGAAGAAAGGGGGTTTTAGGAAAAAATTACTAAAAATATATTCGAAATTTCTTAGCGTGGAAATATGCTTACGCCTCCTTTGAAATATCAACGAAAATCCAATGCAAATATTTGGTACGATACCATGAACGTAGTGAATTTGTATAAAGCCTAAGCAAACAAACATTACAATTCAAATTAACCAGCTTGAACTGTCAATATTACTGAAAGGTAGGCTCTCTCTGACCCAAATATGTAATGGTTCTGCGAATTGTCCAATTTGCTTCTTTTAGAACAACTGCAAGTCCTTTCTCAAACTATGCTCTGCTCATACTGCCTCCGAATGAGGGGGGATTCGAGACAGCATCAGTATAGCTCAAGTGGGTTGAATGAGTCACATTTACATGGAAGTTAGGCATGGAAGGAACTGCAGCTTCAGCTAAATAGCTCATGAAAATTAATCATTCGAATATTTTAGGGTAAGATATGTGCATACTCAGTTTCGTCCTTTTTTGATAAGTTCCTTCTTGTTGCATCGGTTCTTATGTTATGTGTGAAGTACAACCTCTGACAATAAAGTTCAGTAAATGAAGTAAGAACGGCTGATCAGGCAACACTGGCAAAACAAAACGCTGTGCATGAGTAGCTGCAGGTGTTGACCATCTACCCTCACCGTTGTTCAGTTGAGTGTCGTTTGTGTCAAGGGTAAGACTTTTTTTTTTACAAAGTGCTTGTTTAGTGCGTTTGTTTTTAACTGAAAACAGAAAAATGAACGGGCAAATGCCAATTTAAAGCTTTGTTTTAAGATTGGAAAGACACCGAAATAAACTTATGTGTTACTGGTACGTGTTTATGAAGAACAAGAATTGCCCATGAAGTGCGTGTACAAGGGATTCACTCGTTCTTAAGAAGACCGAGACAGTGTTTCTGACAACCCCGTAGCGAAATACTGGCAACTTTCTGAATAAATCATGCATCAAAGCTATGCTCATCCCATTTTTTGATACTCATGCCTTATCCACAAGGAATTTCTACCGGAGGGAACGACGATGAATGCTCTGCAAGCTACATTTTAATTTTCGCCCGTTTCATGAAACGTCTACGCAGGGTAAGACCCCAGTACGCACAACAAGGTTAACGGTTTTTGTTCACAACAATGCTAACTTTCACACAACCAATATTATCAAACAGTTCCAGACAAAAAATTCGGTGGAGCAAATTGAACATCCCTCATACTTTCTACGCCTCAATCCTATCCTTCATATTCTTACGACTCAAACTCGCTTTGAACTGAAATAGATTTGACGATATTCCTCATATTTCTAGAAAAGTAATAAGGTTTTTAAGCTTCATTCAAAAAGAAGACTTCTTGCAAAGTTTCTGGAACATGTACTTATGAGCAGATCTCAGTAGTGCATATTTGTGGAAGGTGAATATTTTGAGGAGAGCAAGGTACCTTTCGTTAATCTTTCGTGTACGTTAATGCTACAGGGCTATTCACCAAACTTTATTGTCAGAGGTTGTATAAAAAAAAATACAAAACTGAAAATGTATTAATTATTAAAGCAAGCTCATTATACCCAGTTGTGTGGTTACGAAATGAATATGGAGTAAAGGCAATTTCCATATCAAATATAAATACACCTATACAATAAATGCAATAAAAGAAAGAAGTAATAACCTACTTGAAAATTCTCAGAATTACTTTTAGTCTGTATTTAAATAAAATTAAGTTTTATTCGCGATAATGCATTTAGTAAATAGAAAATATAATTATGTCTTTATCAGATATCTCAGTATCTTATATCTAATTATCTATACAGGGATAAAAAAATAACTAAAATTAATTTTCGTACTTTCTCAACATAGTACCTAAAAAATGAGTGCTTTTTTAAAATTATACTTAAAAGAATTTCTCAGTAAAAACTTTAGTTATGAGACAAAATATAGTATTTATTATATTTACTGAATACTTAGAAAAATTAACGAATATCTTATTACGGCGTTGATTAAAATTATTCCTTTATTTAGAAAAATATTTATCCCCTTTCAATTCGAAAAGAATTAAAAACATTTTTCTCAATATAGGTCTTCGTTACAGAAAAAAGCAATTGTACAAAACATTATTATTTGTACAAAATAGTAAGAATAATTTATATTCAAATTTCTAGTACAGTCTAAAACAAAAACTCTTGTACTCAAATAATATGAAAACCAAAAATATAGAATCAAATATGTGAAAACAAATACTTAATCATATATATATATATATATATATATATATATATATATATATATATATATATATATATATATATATATATATATATATATATATATATATATATTGCAGTGAAATTTTAAAATTTAAATTACTTACCTTAATTACTCACAAGGAGTATAATTATTTATAAACAATCCCTTTCTTTTGTGATATTTTTCTTCATAAGTCGACAAAATATTTCCTTCGAAATTAGTCACAGACGCAAATACGTAATTAAAATTTAATCATCTTATCCCGCATAAAGCTTACACACACACACAAAATAGATATTCTAGGAATAACTAATCAAAAACATTATTTATCTTAATGTTTAATCTATTTCTTCTTGTTTATAGTTAGAGAGAGTGAAATTAAATTTTCTAAAATACATGAATATATGAAAACTAATCATCTGATAGATATTTAAGATTAAATATTTCAATTAAGCTGCATTGTGCATTGTCCTAGTGTTTAATAACTTTTCTTTGCAGTTCAAATGAATTGTTATCCCATGAATTACATAAAACTGGTTATAGATTAAGGTGACTACGTTTGGATTCAGGATTTTACAAAACCGTACAAATGAATATTTTTTTCTTTAATATTTAGTGTCACTTGAATTGGAATATACAAATAAAGTACATTAAGAACATTATTACTACAAAAATGATTTAAATCAAGTCTTTGGTAAGAAATGAAGAAAACAGAATATGTTTTCAAAACATTATCGTTGTGGAAAAATGTTTCTATATATATATATATATATATATATATATATATATATATATATATATATATATATATATATATATATATATATATATATATATATATATATATATATATATATATATATATATATATATATACATATATATACATATATATATGTATATATATGTATATACATACATATATATATATACACACATATATATATAAATATATATATATATATATGTATATACATACATATATTTATACACACACACATATATATAAATATATATATATATGTATATACATACATATATATATACACACATATATATATATAAACATATATATATATATATATGTATATAATCCAATATAAATTTTTTTTATATATAATCATATACATATACATACACATATATATAAATTTATACATATATATACATATACACAAAAATATAAACAAAAATATAAAAATAAACATATAGTTTTATCCCTAAGATAACTAAAAATAGGAAGAAGGCACATAGTATAAAGACAAATTCCTGGCCTTAGGAACCAGGATTGCAGGTTTAAACAAGTTTTGCGGCGTCAACCTTCACCTGTAATTTGTCATACTATGTACCAAGAGGAAAGGAAAGAGTTATATATGTAGAATTTAAATATTAAAAAATCATTAAACTAAATAGCATAGGAACATAAACATAACCTACTAATTCGGAGTTACAATGATGGCCAAGAGTGCAGTAACGTGTTCCCGCCAAATAGGGGTAAGAGCAGAACCGCATAAAATTAATTGGGATACGATATAAGAAACGATTAATTGCGATACGATATACGAAGATAGGAAATATATATATACATATATACTTTTAAAAAAATCATAAAAATAATAATCATATAAAATTAGCGTAAAATATAAAAGAAACTCAAAAAATATATATTAAAATCTTTTTTAAATAAGCATGTGGCGTCATCTATTTAATAATTGTAGAATAAATTAGCGATTGTCTAAATTTAAAAAAAAACATTACAAAACATAATAACAGTAAATAATTACAGTAATACAAATTGTATCATAAAAAACCATTATAAATATAATGACAAAGAAAGTTAGCAGGGTATCCATGTTCAATACAGTGATTAAATTTTTTTTAAGATTTAAAAAATATTAGATTTATCGCTAACTAATACATTATTGCGATAAATATAGTTAAAAATAATATTTCTATATATAGATATTGATAAACTAGAATTCAAGTAAGGCACTTTCATGATATTAAAATTAAAGGCATCTCTTTTATCATAAATACTACTATGTAGTTCAAATCCTTAATATACAGTGATACATCTAGGTAATTTGTTTTGTTTGGATTATTATTAATTTTAACTAAGTTTAAGTAGGACGGATAAAAATTCATAATGGGATTTAAATTATCATTTTTACCAAAAATAATTAAATCATCAATATATCTAAAAATGTAGTATTCATTATGAATAACATAATTATATTCATAAAAAAATAAATAAAGATTAGCCAAACTATTACTAGCTGGGCCCCTTGTGGGAGTTCTTTCTCTTGTTTATATAAAGAACAATTAAAATTGATGTAATTTTCTTTTAAGACAAAACCTATGAGAGTTTTAAATTTGTTAAAATTAATATTAAGGTTATACATACTGTGGTTTTCTAAAATTACTTTAATAATATCATAGAAAACAATGGAATTGAAAAGATCTTCAAAGTCATAACTATGAACTGAATAAATATTTCTATTATTAAAAAAATCTATAATATCTTTACTATTTTTAATTATAGCTTTATTACATTGCTGATTAATATATATATATATATATACTGCTGGAGAATTGCTAAGGACGGATCACAAGTTGCTATGTAGCATAACATTAAGCGAGACATAAGGCCTAGTAGGATAAAATATAGTTGCCACACTGTTCAGACATTAGAATAAAGAATATTTATTGTTCTGGAAAGTACAAAAGCTGTGAAACATCTGAAAGAAAAAAATGTTCATTTGATCTGCGTACGGAGAAATGAAACAATGCATCTAAAAGTCAGCAGACACCTTAAAGAAAGCTATCAGTACATGATATGTCCACCGTGGAGTGTGTTACAACATTCCACACGTCGTACCATACTTTGCACAAATTATCCAGCAGCTGTTGAGGCAATTTATCCCATTACTCTGTGAGTGCACGGATGAGGGTGTTCTTGTTTGTCGGAGGATAGTTTTGACCAGCAACTTGCCTCCCCAAAGCATCCCACACATTTTCAAGGGGGTTTAGATCTGGAGAACGCGCTGGAAATACGAGATGTTGAATTCCCTCGCTGTCTAGACAATCCTGAACAGAGAGTGTTCGATGACATGTTGGGTTGTCGTCCATAAAAACAAATTTATCACCGACAGCACCACGGAAAATACGAACATGAGGAAGTAGAACTTCATCAATGTATCGTTGGCCCGTCATAGTCCCATTCGTAACCACATGTAGGCGCGTGGCCATTGATCATGATGCCGACCTACACCATGATACTGCATGTCGGTTATCGGTCTTTTTCCTGGATATTTTCTGGACGATAAGCATAACCCCTCTCGCGCCAGATCAGTTGGCGTCTACAATCCGATGACAGACTGAACCTACTCTCATCTGAGAATAGTACGCATGCCCAGTCCTGTTCAGTCCAATTGTGATGCTCACGACACCATTACAAACGGGCAGTACGGTGCCGTCTGGTCAATGGGACACACAAAACAGGTCTGCGTGCGTATAGTCCTCCTCCCCTCAAACGTCTGGCAACGTTTTTCGGGAGATCTGCTTTCCTGAGGTAGCAAGAAACTGATTTGCCACCTTCTGAGCTGTGGTGCGCCTGTTCCTTTTTGCTGATAGGACAATATATCTGTCTTCTGCAGGCGTCGTACTTCTAACAGGACCTCCCCCGTGCCGTCTACTACATATTCCAGTAGTTTTAAATGACTTCCACAGCCGTGAAACAACGCTGTGAGCGATGTCGAACGCCCTGGCAACATCTGTTATTTTTCGCCCTTCTTCGATCTTTCCAATAATTCGGCCACGCATAAAATCATCTATGTGATGCCGGGAAGACATGCAAAAAATTTTAAGTTCGTCTATTAAATCTTTCCTGTAAAACTTTGTCTAGAAACAACAACTGTCCACACGCGTCAAAACCTTTAAAGCTCTTATGAACGCTATCGCGTGATGAACAGACGTGGAAAAAAAATTGCATACTCATTCTTCTTCTTACTAATATCCCGCACTTATTCTGATTTTCCACATTTTGCTTCCTTTCATTTTGTGGTTGCTATGGATGATAGTGTTATCCGTCCTTAGCAATTGTCCAGCAGTGTATAATAATAATAATAATATTTCGCCTAAATAAACCTAATACTTCTGTACAAAGCTTGAACTAGGATTTTTTAAATAAATAATTTACAAGGGTAAACAAAACAGTTATTTCCATTTGTGCATTTCCACTGAAAGAAAGGATAATAAGTATGCAAATTCGTGCATAGCGTGATTGAGTAACCGTCAGTCCTAATTAGGAATATCAGTTAATATAAACGCAGATCTACTGCTCGCATTTTTCAATTGGAACTTGTTCAGTAGCGAAGCGAAATGGAAGCAACGAAGGAGCTCATTTGGGGTTGTTTACTTTACGACTTTAAAGTGGACTTATCAGACGCTGCATCAAGTCACCAAATACGTCTAGAGTTTGGGGATAGTGCTGCGAATGAACGTACGGCAATACATTGGTTTCAAAAATTCCTGTCGGGAGAATTGTCCTCTGTGATAAAGCTTGAACAGGCCTTGGATGACGAAGCCCTGCAGGCGGCCTTTGAGGAGGACAGTAGTCAAACGTGTGGTTAACTTACCAGACCACACTTCCAGTGAAACGGTCAGATTTCATCTGCACCTAATATGCTTTGTGTTTGGTGAACTGGCCGTTAAATGGTTCACTATGAGTTGCTACCAACGGGCCAAACGATCACTGAGGACCTTTATTTTCAGCAATTGGAACGTGTACAACAGTCACTGCATCAGAAGGAGCCAGAACTGGTTAATCGAAAGGGTGTACTGTTATTGCATGATAACGCGAGGCCACATGTCACGCGGGTGTCCAGGAGTACGACACAACGACTTGGTTGGGAGACTGCGCCATTCTCCTTACTCATCTGACCTTGCACCATCAGATTACCACTTCTTCTCTTCCCTTGACAATCATCTTCGTGATAAATCATTCACCAATGAAGCAGAGGTCCGACAAGCTATCACGGACTTCTTTGCGTCCCATTCCCCCGAGTTTTACCGCAAGGGGATTGGACAACTGGAGACACGTTGGCAGAAGGTGCTGGATGTCGATGGTGATTGCTTTGATTACTAACATTAGGCCACGCTGTTTGCTGGATACCATTGCATGTAGGTGTGCCTGGGAACGAGGCTGCTGATGAGCTGGCTGGTAGAGGTTGTGATGTCTCTAAACCCAGTTCCTCTGTTTGGGGCCATTCTGAAGTTCATTCCCTCCACAGAGATAAAATGAATTGGACTTGGAGAAACCCTCCTGCTCACCACCGGTACGCAGCTAAGAGTTCTGGCCTATCTCTACATTGCAGGAGAACCAGGGCTCTTCAGACAGCTTCGACGCGTTTTAAAAGCGGTTACCTACGTGATATGACCTTTGTGCAAGGGGTAAAATCATTTTTTATCTGTCCCTGCTCATCCAACTCAGCTTCTGGACTGGTGGAGCATTTCGCAGGGACAGTTGTTTGGAGATCAAGATCTGGTTTGTGACATTCTTACGCTGGAAGGTCACATGGTCTTGGTATAGGTTTTCTGGCTAAAAGGGGATTTGAAACAAAAACAACAGCAACACACACAGAAAGGGATTAATTCATAATCAGAGAAGAGAAATTTTAAGAACTCTGAAAATAATATTTCTTATTCAAACATTTTGGTTCGCTTTGTATAGAATTCCTAGCTATACATTGTCTAAATATTAATATAAAGGCATTTTTAATAAGGGGAGAATAGTCTGAAAATATGTCATTCTGTTTTTATTTTTTTGCCAAAAAATGCATTTTAATCATGTTTTCATGTAATAATAAAATAATTTTATATGTATATTCTAAGTCAACTGACACTAAATATCAAAACTCTATTCATTTATACGCCTTTTCAAAATCATAGCACTAGACGAAGTCAGTCACCAAATATTAATTCATACTCATCTGTAAAATATAAATGCTTGGAAATATTTTAGAATTATTGTTTAAACTTTTCTTTTTTAATTCCTATTATTAGTTCACTCTCTCTCTATATATATGTTGTGGATGCCACTTGATTTTAATACAGTTGTGGCGGGGCTTTTATTGCGATTTCCATTAACTATCCACTTGAGATTCTTTGGGGTCAGAATGGCAAATATTTCCAACCAACTCAAGAAGAGAACGTGTGTATATGTAAATTAGAAATAATGTATAAATTGGAAGATTAGCATTCGCGAGGTCGCAAAGTGAAGTCGCAAAGTGAAACGAGATATAGTCTAGAAGAAGAATCTTAATTCTGGGAATAAGCCTAGCAGTGCCGTTACAGATAAACTAAAAGTGAGTCCGAGAATAACGAAGCATAGCCTAAGCAAGAGCCATTTAAAACTATTTTAGCAAGAGCCATAGCCTAAGCAAGGGTCAGATTAAAGCTGGAACGGAAGTTCTACGGACCCGTTGCTGTTTACCTAGGATATAGTGGTAAGATAGATCAAGTAAACTTTAAGTATAAAGCGTTTATTATTGAGATAGGATTTAATCTATAAAGATAGATTCTGTGGTTAATTGTGCTGTTTATGAGTAATACGTGTTGCGTCTTCTCATTCTTGATCATCCTCCTCTTAGATAAAAATTGTTGTTGTCTTGTGTATAAACTAAGATTTTAATAAACAGATTTTAGTATAAATGAATTTAGTAGTTCTTCGTTCTTTCCTACAGACATAGGTAACGTGAATAGTGGAGAACGGGTGTCCCTATCGGCGGTGACACTACATTGGGACCCAATTAGGTTTTCAAATGCGTAATTAGATTTCTTTAACCCCGTGGTGAGAGGGGTACACGGATTCAGGATTTTGCCGGAACTTCATTTCTCTGGGTCCGAAAACATAGGGGACTTTTTAGAGGGTGTGGATAATAATGTGAATTTTTTGGAGGTACCCAGTATTTTGGCATGTGCGTACTTGAAAGGTTATCTCCTGCGTAGAGTGAAATATTGGTATGATATTTTGGGGTATACGTTAGTGCAGGACACGGCCACGGACTTCATGCAATTGAAAGAGGCGTTGACCAAAAATTTTCCGGTGGTGCATAATAAAAAGGATTAAGAAGTAAAATTGTACTCGGTGCAACAGGGTAGAGGTCAGGAGCCGACCGACTTTATTTACGATTTATTAAAAGTCTACAAAAAACTCGGACTTGAAATGTCCGAAGAGGCTTTAGTGGAGCATATATTTGCTCGCCTCGAACCTCAGGTCCAAGATTATGTAGAGATTAGAAACCCGACCACAACGGCTCAATTATTGCAAGTGATGACGAAATTTAAGGAACGTTATTTTTGCAAGGAAATGCAGGCTGAGCTGGAAAAACCTGGGCTGGCACCCTCCTAACTACCCCCCTCACAAAAGGGAGGAAGAATCCTCGTTCCCCTACACTAGGGGTCTTTAGTGGTACTGGGCTCGAACTTGTGACTATTTTTAAGAAAACTAACCGCACATTTTAAGTAACCTTAGCGTAATTTAATCCCAGCATTTCCTTCGTTTATCTATAATTAAACAGAAATATTCTGATGTTCACTGACTTGTGAAAGAGTTTTTGATCAGTAACTGCCTTTTTTTAAATATCGATATATCGACTGAATTTTGGATAAATACAATGAATTCTTACTTGTAAGAAATTTATTTGATATATTGACGCTTTAAATTTATTTTAAATTCAAAAATAAAATCTAGAAACATACAAAATTAAAGATATTTTTAATAATTTTAGCCTTAACAAATATTAAAATCAGTTTGATGATTAAACCGGCTTGAGCAAATAGTGATCTGATCATATAGTTGAAATATTCATTGCGCATGATCTCTGTATATTAGGGTACAATTTTTTGGAAATACCATGATAGATAATAAACAAAAGTTTTTTTTTCTATGAACAATCACAGTTTCTCTGAAATAATGCTTGTGTTCCAAGAAAATTTTCAGACTATTTCTAGGCAGAAAATAAAATTGGATGAAATGTACGTTCGTAAAAACAAGAAAATTTTATTCAGACATTGAAATGAAACATCATTTGTCTAATAAAGTTAAAATTCGAACACAATTTAATATGAAAATTGCATTTGAAAATATATTTCTGAACAGTAACATACAAATCCCGAGAACTTGAAGAGTAGCGATAAATTTCTTTTTCAATGAATAATAAATTCCACACAAATCAACCAGATTCGCTTTATAAAATGCTCAAAAATTTAATGGAATAAATCTATAGGGTTAATGGAGGGTTAATGATGCCCCTTCAAGGAAATTTTATTCCTGTAATTATTTCTTTTATATAGTTCTGATGTAAGTGTAATTTTGATAATTTTTATTTTTACTGAAAGTTTTTTTTATGTCACTTTTATCAACAAATATGTAAATCTGTTTACTTAGAAAGAAATGAGAACAAAAACAAATAATAGATTTCGGTACTAATAAATAATACCATCGATTAATTTAGCCATATCAAAAGACTTCACCAAATTCTTTCCTAAGAGTGAATAAGATATAAGCACACGCTTATGATATCTTGTTCAGAAATCTTTGCGAAGGAGCAGTTCTTCACTACTGGCCACATATTGTGACATTTGACAACATCTTTTCATTCAACGAAGTACCAATTTTTCTCTTACAATATTTTATTTTTTAACTTAACTTTTTTCTTTCACAATGTGAAATATAATACTTTTAGAGCATATTGTGGTACTTGAAAACTATTTCAACCTTTTGATGACATTATACCCTGCTGGCCACCGTAAATGCAACACCAAGAACTACAAAAAATAGTACAACAAAATTTATTTTGTTGTGTTATAACATGTTGACCAAGTATCAAATGATTAAATGTATAGACTTCGGTGAAGTGTGGTTCCTGCCAGAATCAGTAGCCAGATCAGCTTCCAGTGTTGCAGATCACCGCTGCCACACGCCTCAGCATTGATTCAAACAGACTTTAGATGTGTTCTTGGGGTAAATCAGACCAAGCAGTTTCCACACGTTGCCAAAATTATTCTGGTGTGGCAGCTGGGGTGTAATCTGAGTCAAACGTCGAGCAACCATGGACCACATGTTTTCTATCGGGGAAAGATACAGAGACTGAGTCGGCAAGGAAAGAAATTCAATCTGGTGCTTGACGAAGAACCTATGGACAATGCGTGTCACTTGTGGTCACGCATTATGCTGTTTAAATATGGCTGTGGAATATTCCTGAAGGTAAGGAAGGACAACTGGCTCCAACACCTCGGAGATGTAATGTTGGCTGTTTAAAGTACTGGCAATGCTTACTAGAGGAGAGCGAGAGTGATACCCAATACTGCCCCATACCATAATGCTCGGTGCCGAACCAGTGTGACGGAGCATAACGTAGCTGTTGAGCATCCTCTCTCCACGGTGTATCCAGACCCGAATCCGAACATCGTGGTGTTGCAGACAGATGCGTGACTTG